>QXVZ01004881.1:0-38444 GCA_008931825.1 Phallusia fumigata
AGCCAGTGGCTTGTTACAGTCAAACATTTGTTTTTCCTTATTTTTCTCTGCAACATTCAAAACAAATACGCAGAATTTTGTAACATGAAACAAACTAATCAGAAACCAAACAAAAATAAAAACAAAAATTAATACCAAACAAAAAAATTAAGAAAATCAAAATTTGTTACATTATGGAATCATGACAGTTAACACAAGACAGTTTCTTTACAAACCTTGATGAGACGAGAAGTGAACCATTGACCCCTCCGAATGTTGACATGGCAACAGAAATTGGCATGAGCCATGCCATCACCCCAAGTAATCTGTTTCCGAGAGTCTAAAAATAGTGACCAATTAAGTTTTTGTAGGTGGTTTCTGTAGGGGATATTTACTACATAAAAATAAATGTGACAGTATTCTGATGAACTTCATTTCACTTTAATTAATTTCTGTTTAGTTTGTACCAGCTAAAAATCTAAAATTCTGAGACAGTTACAATGTGATAACTGATGTAGATGAACAAAACCACCCTGTGACAGCAGAGATTATTTTACATATGATGTAATCAATTTTGCAGGCTTGGGTAAGTAATATCAGTTGAGGTTTGTCCTTATTTGGTTGTTAACATTTGATAGTTAAAGGGACTTTATTATCATAACCGTCCGGGTTTTGTTATTTACAGTATATCAATTAAATTTTATTTTTGCCTGACAAGCAAAGTACAAAAATTGACAAACCAGGATAAATGGCAGCTTAGTATTTACTTTTAAGGCTAAAAGGCTTTAACACTTTTTAAACTGTTTAAAGATGAACAAGTGTGTTATTTAAAGGGTTTTGAGAAAATAAACTGCGAACAAATTTATCCAACTGTAACTAAATAGGATAAGTAAAGCACAAAAGCCTGAATGAACCAGTCAGCAAAAGTTCAAATACCAAGCACACCAAAAACCACACATTATCTGGAAACAAGCAACCTTCAGTCTGACAGAATTTAAGCCTTGTTACACCCAATGCTGTGTGTTTAAAGATCAACAGTGATTAAATCAGCAAACGAAAGCTCTCAAGTTCAGGAAATAAGGGGCTTACCACAGCAACGGCGTTGGACGCAAGAAGCTCCTGTGGTGACATAGCAGCAAAATAAGCGATGTTTGCTAACAGATATACAACAGTGACGAGGGGCATCGATATCAGGATGGCCCTAGGCAGGTTTCTGGAAAAACAACAATGATATTATTCTGTTGGTGTGTTTCGGATTTTAAAGTTTTTTTAAAGAACTTGTTTTCATTGATAAGTTTAAACAGGATGTTTTGATTGATAAAATAGGTTTTATCAAGTGAGCTTATAATTTAGATTTATAGCAATCATTTAAATCCTAATTTAATTAGAATGAATTAATTTACCATGTCTGATCAGGTTTTAGGGTGTAGACCTTTTATAATCACTAAAAACCATAAATCAGAGAAACTTATTTCAGAAAAAAATTTACATGAAATTCAGGCCAATTTTTAAAACGGGTTAAGTTCTAGGTTTCAAAGTACAGAAAGTGTTTTAATCTCATCCAAATACCTGTATGGGTTGATCATTTCCTCAGTGACAAAGTTTAAGTAGTTCCTAAAGAACAAAACACCACAAAATTACTTTTCAACAATAACAAAAAAAGAATGGCTGTTTTTCAAAAATCAATATTCATGATCTTATATCAACATAAAGAAAAAACAGTTCTAACACTACCTTTATATTGTACAGTATTTAACAGTGGTAAATTTACACCTTCATTCATGAAAATCAATAAATGGTTTACAATATCAAAGATTACTGTAGTTATGTCAACATGTTGCCTGTGAGGATATTTTTTTATTAAATTGTTGAAATCGACAATTGTAATTAAAACTAAATGCAAAAAAATCGGGCTAACATTATATTACCTAGAAAGAATGGTAAAATAAATTTTTTTAGGCTCAAAATGCCTGAGCCATTACTGGTGACATCATTTATACCAATCACCTTTGGCCTTTGATCAAAGATTAGTCAAAATTGGCAATGACCTTAACGAGCTTAAAATAACAGTTAAACCCATCATGCCAGGATAACACTTTTAGTCCAATCCAAAGTGATTGGCACATGAAATTGTCGTTGGCCGTACAATTTCCTAGATGAAAGGAATTTACCATTTTCCGATTAATTAGATTGGCAAAAATTAATAGTTAAACCTGTCATCCCGGGAAAATTTCCTCAAAGTTCAAAATGAATGACATATTCTGATTAGTTGGAACTAGCAGAAATTAGCTTCAAAGCACAATTATCTGATTGTTTTAATTGTAATAAAGTTTTAAAGAAGTTTAATTTTTTTTGATGAACTATCAGTTTTAATGAAAACTGGACAATAGACTCAATTTGACGTCTTTCAACTCATTTATGTAAGAACAAAATCGAAGACAACTTGTCAAATGGCACAAATTTCTGTACATGCACTAAAAAGTCTCAGCAAACTGAATTTTAGTGGCAAAAATGAAATGTGAATTTGTGCAACAGGTCCACAGATGTTTTTGTGTTTAAACTGGGGGTAAATCAAAAACACAAGAGTCAGATTTAAACTATTCAGTTTTTGCTTCAACTTTTATCCCCCAAATGTAAAAATAATTCAGTGGGATAATAGTAAAAATCATAAACAAGGTTACAAATTCTGCAAAATTGTTTTTTGTATGTTTTCTGGTTGCAAAAAGGGACTTTTCAACTTACCAGCCAGCATATGCGAAAAACCCTTGATAAGCAGCGAGAGCCACTTTGTCCGCACTAGGGTATTCACCAACTGGTATCATTGATTTGGATGGAAGAAGACTTGTTGCTTCTCCTGTGAAAAACATTTACACATTACAACTGTTAAAAATATAAAGAATAAAAAATATAAAGAAAATGAACAAAGTACAAAATAATTCAGGTGTTAACAACCTCTGGCATATGTGCAATCTTTTTATTGTTTGCATGAAAAAAACAGCAATAACCATATGAAATTACACAGTACCTCTCTGCTTTTTCAATTATGCAAAAATGATGGCACACAATTTCATTACCATTTTGACATAACATGTATGCTGTCACAATGCGCTAAACAGGTTGCCAACCCCAGTAATAATTGTTGATTTGTTTTCTCAGTGAGTGGAATAATGACTTACACATCATGGTTACAACAAGTTCACTGTCAAGTTACCTGATTTATAGTATATTTTTAAGACGTACATGCATTTTTTCCAAAAAGAACAAATATTGGTATTTTTAACTACTTTTTATACAAGACAAGATATAGCTTAAATAAGCGTAATGACTCAACATGGGTTTTTCCATTCTTGTTGGCCAAAGGCTGAAAACATTCCCACTTGTGAATGACATTTCATGTAAACATTCATTTGGATTTTAAACAGGTTTTATTAGTCTGTGTCTCAGGTAATTAGGTAATTTAATACACATGTATTTGGGATTTTTTAAATGGTTTGGTAAAACTTCTGCAATTTTGTAACAGAATGGAGAATTAAGAACACAATAACAGATTGGAAGAATAAAGCCTACCTTTAAATATTTGTATGAAACCACAAATGATGATAACAAGCAATGCGAGGAGTTTGGCCCCAGTGAAGACATCTTGTACCGTAGTTGCCATCTTTACGCTGCGACAATTCACCCACGTCAGAACCACTGTATAGAAAATATTNAAACTGGGGGTAAATCAAAAACACAAGAGTCAGATTTAAACTATTCAGTTTTTGCTTCAACTTTTATCCCCCAAATGTAAAAATAATTCAGTGGGATAATAGTAAAAATCATAAACAAGGTTACAAATTCTGCAAAATTGTTTTTTGTATGTTTTCTGGTTGCAAAAAGGGCCTTTTTATTTTTCAACTTACCAGCCAGCATATGCGAAAAACCCTTGATAAGCAGCGAGAGCCACTTTGTCTGCACTAGGGTATTCACCAACTGGTATCATTGATTTGGATGGAAGAAGACTTGTTGCTTCTCCTGTGAAAAACATTTACACATTACAACTGTTAAAAATATAAAGAATAAAAAATATAAAGAAAATGAACAAAGTACAAAATAATTCAGGTGTTAACAACCTCTGGCATATGTGCAATCTTTTTATTGTTTGCATGAAAAAAACAGCAATAACCATATGAAATTACACAGTACCTCTCTGCTTTTTCAATTATGCAAAAATGATGGCACACAATTTCATTACCATTTTGACATAACATGTATGCTGTCACAATGCGCTAAACAGGTTGCCAACCCCAGTAATAATTGTTGATTTGTTTTCTCAGTGAGTGGAATAATGACTTACACATCATGGTTACAACAAGTTCACTGTCAAGTTACCTGATTTATAGTATATTTTTAAGACGTACATGCATTTTTTCCAAAAAGAACAAATATTGGTATTTTTAACTACTTTTTATACAAGACAAGATATAGCTTAAATAAGCGTAATGACTCAACATGGGTTTTTCCATTCTTGTTGGCCAAAGGCTGAAAACATTCCCACTTGTGAATGACATTTCATGTAAACATTCATTTGGATTTTAAACAGGTTTTATTAGTCTGTGTCTCAGGTAATTAGGTAATTTAATACACATGTATTTGGGATTTTTTAAATGGTTTGGTAAAACTTCTGCAATTTTGTAACAGAATGGAGAATTAAGAACACAATAACAGATTGGAAGAATAAAGCCTACCTTTAAATATTTGTATGAAACCACAAATGATGATAACAAGCAATGCGAGGAGTTTGGCCCCAGTGAAGACATCTTGTACCGTAGTTGCCATCTTTACGCTGCGACAATTCACCCACGTCAGAACCACTGTATAAAAAATATTGCATTTAAAATAATAATTCTGACAATGTATGATTGGGTACACAGTTTTAATGAATCCAAATAGTGCAAAGACAAATCATAAAATTATACAACTTCTAATTTATCTTAACCAATCGCAGTCTTCAGACAACGGTAATTCTTGTTAGCCAGGCTAAAAACATTAAACAGGAATTAGCAAATTTGCATAGATTGGAACACACCCGTCAAATTCTGTAATGTATTAGCAGTGACAAGCTTTGATTAAAGCCAGGCCTTTTCGGCAGGGTGTGTGTAAGTATGTTGTAGACTTGTTTCAGCACAAGCATTGGATATCCTTCATTTCACAAAGGCCTAGGAAGGGTTTCCATGGTTGAGTAATTGGAAAACAAGGGATTTCCAGGATTAGCAGAGAGACTGTTTAAGCTTGGTACATTATTGTAGTTTTGATGAATTTTTTGTTTTTTTGGACCGCAATTTTGGGATTTCTTGCTCTCACATATTTTACATAATTTTTTAACATTCTTCTGGCGAAATTGAAATATCTTTGTTTGCAATTTCATGTGTGTTTTGTAAATTCTAATCTCAGTACAGAATTGATGCAACTTTCATCTGGTGAAATGGTTAGGAAAAAATTTTTGTTAATTATACTCAGCATTGAAGGTTACATTTTGGACTAGTCTGGTTAACCTAGACACATACCTTTTTATCAAAAATTGAGACCAACAAAGTTTTTTTGTTTGCACAATCAGCATAGGGTAAACATACTGATCATTAATCAAATGACCTTAAAAGGTGAATTAAACTGACATAGCAAATAAAAATGATTCAGCACATTGGAAAGGGATCAAATTACATGGATTAGTTCATCTATTTATAAGCTGTCAAGGAAAAAAGTACCATGAATCAGCATAAATGGGTTTGATCTTTTAGAGGTGTTTGCATCAATGATAATGGCAAATATTGAAACAAGTGCTGCTATTTCAGGGTTATCTCTACACAACATTCATAAAATCTTCAGGGTATATACCAAACACATAGAAAGGTCGCACTATCACAAATATACAACCACTTACACAGGCAAATTGCAGCAAGGATTCTCACGGCAGAATCTGGTGAGTCACAGGTTTCGAAAAATGGAAATGTGATGTAGTTTGCGAAGGTTAGAGCAATAACAGCTTGGTTGGTGGGGTAAATAATAAGCACAGCAATCCATAACCTGTAAGGAAACAAGTTACCTTAGTTTACATTTAAGGGTTTGGCTGTTGTAAATGGAACAAAGAGTGGTTCTAAACTTTTTGTTTTGGTACAACCAAACAGTATAACTTTTGTTGGTCTGGGAATCCACTTGCATCCGTTTTATGCAACATGTCTATTGTTTGACCACAGTTGCTTGTAAATTTATGATTGTTGTGTGAGTAAACGTTGAGTGTCCAATTAACACACATACTACATGTAAGGTCAACAAACACTATTTACCGAGCACTTTAACTTTGTTTGCCAACTTTTTAGGGCCACTGCAAGCACATGTGGACCTGTAAGCTTTGAAAATCCCAACCAAAAGCTTAACAGTGAGCCAAAACCAATTTTAGCACACTTATTTTTTTGCTCTGAAACCAGCTGAACACGGAATTTTGGAATTGTGATGGTACAAGTTCGGCCAACAATATTGGCAAGGTGACCACTACATCAGTTTTGTTTATTGCCATAATAATTTCAGTGCTAAAAGGTATTTTTAAACAACCTACCTCAAAAATGCTAGTAATGAGCCAAACATTTGAAGGATGTAGGCATAGTCCCCTCCAGACTCTAAAATTGTGGTACCAAGTTCAGCGTAACACAGTGCACCGATCATGGACAGTACACCACATATGGCCCACACAATAAGAGCTATGGCCGCAGAACCGGTGTTTTGCAACACACCCTTCGGTGAAACAAATATTCCAGAACCGATGATGTTTCCTGATGATTAAAAATACACCAAATTTAAATCACTGCCCAATAACAAGAGTTTAATTAATCGAAACTGACATGCAATTCAAAATTAAAGCCAAGGAGAAAAAAATATTGGGTCGTCTAGGTCTAAACTATTTTAAAACATTGGGCTTGAACCACTTCTGTTAAAAGTAACTATAAAGACAAATTTCTTACCAACAATAATGCCAACACCATTTACAACAGTGATGGTGCGCTTTAATTTGAAGCTGTCAGTACTCTGTTCCACGCCCTTGCAAAACAAATGAAAAGTTTTCAACTGTCATGCAGTAACAAAAAAAATTATCATTATCAATTGCAATAATTGGGTAATTTTTTTATTTTAAATTATTAGGAACATACCGCATTTTCTTTTTTGCTCCCTTCGCCACTGAGCCTTCTCATGTCTCCCATCTCAGTCATATTTGGTGATTTTTTGTGGCGGTAATAAAAACAAAACTAAACACAACTGTCACTCCTAAAAGAAAACAGAAGTAACAAACAAATTAAAAATAAATTGTAGAAGCACTCTACATTGTTAGGTCATTTTTTCTGGTCTGCAAAGTATCTCACTTCTTTTAAATGCGATAAAGGAACTTACTACAGGCAACATCACCACAAACTTGACCAATCTTTTTCAAGGTTGTTTGATCTTTCTCATTAAAACCAGCTTACCTGCGAATTTTAACACCTCTACTTATATCACTTTCCGTTCATGAAGTTATCTTTTCCTTAGTGGCCTCTCCACGAATAAAGATCTGCTGTTCTATTGCAAGGCAGGCATTTCTGCGACCGCGACGTTTTTTCGCTACAGTTGCCGGCTTTTGAAATGCCGCAGTGCCGGGACGTGCGATAATTCGCCTTTTTCTTGACAAGCTTCTATCTAAAGTCTGATAGACACATTTAAAACCAAAGCAAGATCAGAGGAAAACGTTGAGACCGACTTTCACCAAGCGACTGCTAGACCAGAAGAAACAAATGTAAGACTTTCTTGACCCAAGTTAAACAAGCCTTGCGTGATATTCTATTGCATCACGTTTTGACGTTGCCACCTGGCAGGAAATGCACGATTCACTCGTATTGGTGTGTGACGCTCTCGTAAAAACAAAAATGACCTTCGTTTCGCTTCAACTTAAGACAAAGTAGTGACAAATACACACATTTTTACGTTGCAGTATTTATTAGTATTCATTTTTAAAATTGTATAGACAAATTTTGCACAAAAATCTGTCGAAATTCAATCCGATCTTTTGTTGTGGTTTAATCCGTGTGGGTATAAGCTTGTAGTAGTTGCCTTTTTTGAATGTCCAACGTAAATGAGAGGGAACGCCTCCTTAACGCCCACCGCGCCACGGTCGATTGGTTTAATTAGTGGACAACTACTCAAGTGTGTGTTTTTTTCCCGGCTCTGTTTACTCAAGCGGATCTGTAGTTGTCATTGACAATTCGGAAAGTTTCCCGGCACCAAGAACATTTTGTTTACCTCGTATGCCAACACCGTTTGTTGCACGTGTTTTCCTCGCAAAAAATTGCAAATTTGCAGCATTAATAAGGTTTCTTTGCTATGTAAATAAGCTTAACGAGCACACAAAAAACTGTTTGTCCAACTGCAGTTGTTGTTAAGACTGTGATACAACACAAGCTTTCAAGAAAAACGAATATGTGCCAACAAGGTAATGTGTGAAGTAGGATTGTCAGACTACTTATTTTGAAAGCAAGTGGATTTTTAGGCTATGATATTTACATGGAACGCCACAGGATGCCTTTTTGGGTTTGTGTACCTGTATTGTTTTGAAAAATAGTGAAATACAGCTATTTTTAGCAGCAATATAAAGAACAAATGAGACGTTTCGATGTTCCCAAACATAGTGCTTTTGTAAAGATCCTTTATTTCTCTGCAGACAGACAAAACGTCACTCACAGTTTAGTAACTTTGTATTTAACGGTATATTTTATTCCGTATGAGCACACAAGCAACCGGTAACTCATCCAAGTTACAGAATGATGCTCAGGTTCAGAATACTACAAAAAATATTATTCCTTTACACATATTTGTATGGTACAAGCACATGCCAAACCACACTCTTACATCTTACAGTGTTTATGGCAACATTATAAGCTCCTGGTACTCTAAAGAGTGCCCAATTCAGACCCCTGAAACAGGTGTTAAAGGGCAACTTGCAGTAAAAGTTAGTCAAGGTGGGCCAGGCCTAATTTCCAGTGTTGCAAGACACCAATAGAAATTACACAACTAAACATAATGGATTTACTGGTGGTATGAAACTTGATTTTAACATGCGACACAAAAAAACACAGTAAAACTTCATTATGAAAGGCGAACAGGCTGGACATGGGCACATTTTATTTAAAGAAACAAACAACAAAATGTTTTGTACATTAAGTAATTAAAGGCTCACTTTGCTAATAAATTAAACACTTTATTGCATAACAAGAGGGAAACGGCATAAAAAAGATAATTTTCATAATTCAACAAGTTTTTAAAACATCAAACAAGCAGGTAAAATTGATGATTTGACAAAAAACATTCTTTCTACTATTTAGCGCCAGTTCGCCACTTGGTGGCATAAAGTTCAACACAGTTAAGCAGGACTCGTCGTATGTGACTAGTTTTAGAAATCACACATCGGTCCCGTATTTCGGACAGAAGTTCATTCATACGCGAAGGGTTTTCTTTTTCCAAAGCTGGTCCTGCTCTGGCAAACTGCAAAAATCCATGTTACTTTATACAGACCAAAAGGGTTGGGTTAGCCTTGCTAATGCAAGAGTCAAGCATCTTGCGTTAACACTTGTTGCTTGGCCTAGCATGTTAGAGGTATTATGACATCACATGTATGATGTAGCAACAGACAAGTCGCTACATTTTTAATCTGTACATCTGATGTGTTTGCTTTTAATCTTTCACAAAGGTCTTTATAAAAGAAAACCCTTAGAGAGGCTCAATATATGTGAGTAAAATATATAATTATTAAAATCATTGGATTTCGAAACCGCCATATTAATAACTTTACAATGTTGTTACACTGGAATTTAACCTGTTTGTAAATCATTTCACAGGTTGAGACGCAGGCGATTACTACATTATTTTCAGTATTTAATTGTTTGTAAGTATTTAATTTAATTGTCCTATATATTACTTACACATGTTTTACTGAAACAAAAACTGCTTACCAGACTTCCAAAACATTCCACATGCTCTTTGGTAACCTGATCACTGTTTAACACCTTGAAATAGAGAACAAGTTTAGTAATTTAGTTGATCTCTCTATCACACTGCTACAGATGAAATGGGCAACATAAAAGTCCACAACTTATAACATGTAACTGTTTTTTTTAGTTGTAATTAGCAGTAATGCTGTTTAAAAGAAGCTGGTCCAGAAAGAAATAACTTGTAGTCATTTTTTTGCTTTTTGGGACCCAAACAACAGGCCCTTGCTATGCAAGAATTTGTGTTTTTACATTTCCTTCAAGGACTAAAGTTGATAGGTCCTGGTGACAAGCTTTATGTCTTACTTGAAGCAGGCATTGGAACACTGGTTCATTGAGTACGATGAGGCGATCTTTAGTTGACGTTCTTACATTGAGAAAGATTTCCACCATAAATGAAGCAAACCCAAACCATCTTGTGTCCGATCGAAAAGTTGCGGAAAAAAGCTGCTCGCGGTTTTTGAAATGACCCTATAAATGACAGAAGTTTAAAAGATAAGGTAAAATGCAAAAGACTCAAAAACCTAAAACAACTTATTTGTAAGCTCAGTTTCACCAAACATCACCAAACTGGCAAAGTTTTTTCTGACTTCTTAAGGTTACTGGTTCTAATCTCAGCTCAGGCTCATATGTTTTCTCAAGCAAAAAACTTAAGCAGCATTGCAGCAACTAACAAGGTTTCTGAATGCTTGTACCAAAATACAAAACAGACAGAAGTGTGTAATCAACAGAACACTAACATAAGCATCACCCATTTAAGGGTCTTCGGCCCCACAAGAAAATAAACATCACCAAATATGATGGAGATGGGAAACAAAGAAAAAAGTTTAAAACGACTGCAGTATACTACTAACCTGCATTACATTTAGCACAACAGTTCGGAACTTAGTTCCGTGAACCATCATCCAAGACATTCGATCACACAATATCGACGCATTTCGTGCGAATTTAGGGTTTTTTAGTGCCTTGTTACAAAGGATCTCTAAAATAAAAACATAGATATGAAACACAGTATTTGTCACAACTGGATTTTTGTTGTTTAGGTGAATTGCAAACTTACATGTGTTTTTCCTGTTTAGGGCTTTACTTTTTTGCTGAAGCTGTTTGTTTAACTTTAATTTTTTTTTACAAGTTTGATTTCCTTTATCGATGACAACAGCGATTGCTGAAACATTTGCATTACAATGAACCAATTGCTTTTGCTTCAAAAAATGCACTGAATAATGTGTGATTTTTTTGACACCAGTGCAGCAAATACTGCCATTTTTTTCCCTGCCACTTCTCTCATTTTGGCCTCGTTGGTAGCAAAAGCTTGAGTTGTTTCAATAAATTTAGTGAGATCTGCTTCAGAATCGGAGATGTGTAATCGTCTTAATTCCTGTTCAGTGTCTCCAAAATTCTGATTGCACAAAAACATCAACCATGTTTGCACACAAACTGACATATCAGTTAAATTGAATTTACTATTTACACAAATCTGAAACCACTACAAGTCAATCTGTGGAGGTGTGATATCGATGGCAATGTTTCATGATATTTGCATAAAAGTAAACTAAAGACAAAAGACACTTGGTGCACTTAAAATGTTAGTATCATTTTCCAAAACAAAGTTGTGCTTAAGAATCAGTGAGCAGGACAGTTTTTTGGAATGGAGTAAGGTTACAAACATAGGGATAAGGTGCGAACCAGGACCCCAATGAGGTAACATGAAACCAGATGATTTCCTTTTTAGCAGCAGCTGCTTCACCTTTTAACTGTTAAAAGTTTCAGCAGGTTTTTAAAACAAATCACAGGGGTTGCCAACTCATTCTCACCCGACATAAAAATACCAAAAATACATAATGGTTGGATCATGGGTTAGTTGCAAATTTTTTAACATGCCATACCGAACCATTTTCCAACCATGAATGAACTGTGTTTTTTCCTCTGGCTGTTACACGTCTGTGACCTTCATTGTCACCTTGATCACTGTCCAACTGCAAGAAATAAACAAGGCAGATTAAGGCCACTTTTGGTTTTACTGCATTGTGGATAACCTTATTAACCAAAATTGCCATTTCTACAGTGTAGGTCTGATCATTTAAAGTTAAAACAACTTGATCCAAATAAACAATTTTTAAGTTCATATTTCAACTGACTACAATCCTGCTGTCACAAAACTCTTTTGAGTGATCTTCCTTTCAATTTTAATTATTTTTCATGAAAAACGAACCCTTTTTTTTCTTTGCACATGTTTTTTGTCATTTTGCTTTGAGTCACCATGTTGTTTCGGAGGTGTTTTATCATTCTAAACATAAATATAAAAATAGTTGTAACAACAAACATAGCTTTTTTTAATTTGGATGGCTTCACCAATATATCACCTTGGCTCTAAAGATAAAGTGCCAATTTCACATCCAATCTTTTGGTGTGCAAATTAAAAAAATGTAATTTTTTCTCAATCAAAGGGGTCTCCATACCAGCAGAACACAGAAAAAACAATATGTTAAAAAAACATGACCCATTATGACATGTAATGTGGTAGTAGGTTTGTTACAAAATCCACCTTTTTCATTTGCAGTGTACACATAGGCATTCACTTAACTTTACAATTGAAACAAAGGCCAAGAAGTTGGTGAGCATAATACTACCACCCTTAACAGTCTTGTGTTTAAATTACTTTACCAGCCCATCTGTAAAAGTCACTGCACAGCTTTAGGCAGACCTTGTTGATCAAAAACTTGATTTGTGACACCCTGAACAGTCAATGGTGTGGCTGTGTGCAATATCTGAAGCTGCTTCAGGAGTCAAACATTTAAAAAATTGAACTACATTTGTAGGCAAACCTCTGTGAAATGAGTTCGATAAAATAAACCAGATATAGTAATTGCCCCAGGCATAAAACTTGCCTTTCTTTGCGTTTTTCTGTCATTGTCTGACGATGAATGTCGTCGGTCACTTTCTGAAAGCTACAAATAGACAACATTTATTTTTTTTTAGATTATATATATGCTGGCAAAAGCATATGGGGTAAATTCTGTGTTCTGCAACAATTTCCAGCAGTAAAACAATATTTGGATTTCCACCACAGTAACAAATGTTTGTGTCAGGTTAGAGCATTCCCTGGTAATAACACATTTGCTGGCCACTTTCAATTGCTAAACAAGGTCATAAGTGTAATAAAACCATAAACCAAGAGCACATATGAAACAAGTTATTGGCCAACAGATGTAAAAAAACTTCCTGTCCAAAAAACACTTCTTACTACATGTGTTAATCAGTGTTTTGCGAAACAACATACCAGCCCAATATAAAAATGGTTTGAAAAAGCTTAAAAAAAAGAACTGCAAAACGTCGCCAGCTTTCAAATTGTTCTTACTCACACTGGCATTGTGTCTGCTGTGGTTGCTATCGCCACTTTCTCTTCGCCTCCAATCAGGGTCTTCATCAGCTGCACTTGATGTCCTACGCGTGTTCTGTCAAGTGTATCAGATTTGTTTTCAATAAAGTTAAATGGACCTCCAATTCGTTTTAAGCAATTTGTGTTAAAAAAGGAATGCCATTATTCCAACTTTCATTCCGTTAATATTTGAAACACAATAAAGGGATATTTTTGCAATATTCACAGTAAAGGCATCAGGCGAAAAGGGGGAAAAACATCCATGATAACAAACCATTTAGCTGATGACAACCGTGCATGTTTTTTAAATTGATTCATGATTTGCAACAAAAGAAAAAATATCTAAACAAAAAACAAACAGTGTACCTTTTTGCTATTAACATGCACTTTAAAATTGTGAGTCTTCCATCTATCATCCGATTCATTTTCAAACACCTCAGAGTTTAATCGTTCAATGGGTTGTCTTTCTGGTGCATCAACAGCATTTCTACTTTCATTAGAAAGCCTAATCTTGGAGTTTGGATACTTTTCATTTGAAGTTTTATGACCCAGTGGTGGTTTAGCATTTGATGGCACCGATTCTGGTGACTTGTTCATGTTATTCGGATAGTTGACATGGTTAGATGGATCTTGCACAGATGAAGGTTGCGGTTTTTGTTCAGCGGCGGAGGCAACTGCAACACCATCTGCAAGTTGACTAATTACCTGCGCAGGTGCTAGACTTTGTTGCATTGCAGGATGTGTAAAGTTTCTGTCACCGGCCTCATGTGGCCTAGTCACCCCTGCCTCATGTATTAATTGGCCTGGGATTTCATGAGAAACGTTCTGTAATTGTGGACCTTGCTGTACACTTGTCCTGTCGACTCTCGGCATCATGTACGGTTGCTGTTGCTCATACAGGGGCATGTGTTCCTGCATTTGTTGAGGGAAACCTGCAGGGCTTCCCCTTGGGTCTGCCATTTGGGATTGGTAGTAAATGTTCTGATTCGGATGAACCCATTCTTGACCGTGTTGGCCTGGATGGAACTGGGCTTCTGGAGTTGCCGCTCTTTGCATAAAGTGCACAGGACTTTGTTGGGTCGGGTACATGCCATCGTTNTCATTAGAAAGCCTAATCTTGGAGTTTGGATACTTTTCATTTGAAGTTTTATGACCCAGTGGTGGTTTAGCATTTGATGGCACCGATTCTGGTGACTTGTTCATGTTATTCGGATAGTTGACATGGTTAGATGGATCTTGCACAGATGAAGGTTGCGGTTTTTGTTCAGCGGCGGAGGCAACTGCAACACCATCTGCAAGTTGACTAATTACCTGCGCAGGTGCTAGACTTTGTTGCATTGCAGGATGTGTAAAGTTTCTGTCACCGGCCTCATGTGGCCTAGTCACCCCTGCCTCATGTATTAATTGGCCTGGGATTTCATGAGAAACATTCTGTAATTGTGGACCTTGCTGTACACTTGTCCTGTCGACTTTCGGCATCATGTACGGTTGCTGTTGCTCATACAGGGGCATGTGTTCCTGCATTTGTTGGGGGAAACCTGCAGGGCTTCCCCTTGGGTCTGCCATCTGGGATTGGTAGTAAATGTTCTGATTTGGATGAACCCATTCTTGACCATGTTGGCCTGGATGGAACTGGGCTTCCGGAGTTGCCGCTCTTTGCATGAAGTGCACAGGACTTTGTTGGGTTGGGTACATGCCATCGTTNGTCAAGTGCTGCCTGTTAAAAAAATAAATGCAAAGAATTTAATTGGTCTTTTCTATTCAAAAATCATACTTCCTTATTCTGACAACCAAACACAGTATCCAAGGAAAAGTTCCTTGCATCATGTTATCACTTTCTTGTACAGACCAACTTAATAAGTCCGTTGCAAATTTTATTAGTTACATAAGTTTGTTTATAGGTTAGACTGACCTAACATGTAAAGGAGCGGCTGCACAGATAATACACTTATGAAGTTTAACAAACAATTTGTCAGGTTTATTATTATGTTTTTTCACTTTGGCAACAGTGTTTTTTACTTTTAGCAGTTTTCAACAATACCTGAGCCAGCAGTTTTCCTACACCCTGACCTCGGAACGTTTCTGGTACAATTGTGTGTTGTAAATCAAGTGCATTTGGACCCATGTGTTCATAGGACAACGTTGCAACATCGGCACAATCTGCATTCATGTGTAAAACATAGTTCGTCCATTACATATGAAATGATCTGGCTGAACGAAAATGTTTTTTATAAAGGGGAGATTATTGCTAATGATTGCAATGTACGAAGTGTTTACTGACGTCAGTAATGTAAGTTGCAAGCAGAACAAATATTTAGACGCCAACAGCTCAAATTTACCTGGTATTTCAATATAAAACAACTTTCCAGGAATATCGTGTTGCACACGGAGAAGATCTTTGTTCAATGAGCACATTATTGAATACAATCTCTTGTTGACAAATCTTTGCAACATTTCAAAACGCAAATAAAAACACGCCGATAGATTTTATCGGTTCACTGCGCTTTAGTTGCGCATGAGTGACTCTGGAATCAGCTGTTTTCATCAGAAACTTCATTACTTTTACGTTGCCAAAAGTAGACAGTTGGTTTGATGTTTTCAAAATGTCTGATAGACAACAAACAAGTAAAGTTTGGTAACTAATTATGGTTATAAGGGTATCAATGACCTTTTTGCAACAGAATTGCGGAAAGAACGTTGTTTTTTAGGTTTTAACCTGTAAAGATTAAGGAATGTTTGTCACCAACTCTTTTGTTGTCCGACTATAAGTACAAATTTCAAACCAGCACTTTTGTAAAAGATTATAGTTTTTTTGCGTTACGTCAGCAGTAATGCTTTACAAAGCACACAAGAAGACTTTGAAGTTTTATTGTGCAGACCTGCAATTGATTGGCATTTTTGTTTTTAGAGTACACTTCTCTAAATTGTGACCAAGCACCTTTTTAGTTATAGAACTTGCAATAAAAAATTAACAGACTCCTCTTAACAAAAAGATTGTTGTCTGGACATCTAAGCACCAAACTGTGTTTCCAATTAAATCTATCAGAAGTTTTGGTTTGGCTAAAGTGATTCGAGACAATGGAGCAAAGACTGGCAGAGTACCGGGCAAGAAAACATGCAGAATTTGGTGACAAAAACAAACCTTTTGCAAGACCTTTAAAAACAACAAGAACTAATGCTGTCTACAGCTTGCTAATAAAATGGATTAACAAAATCATATCAAGTCGACTTTTTACAAGTTTGACTGCCAGAATTGGAAGTCTTCCTGTTATTGGAACACCTTTTGTACTTAAGACACTATTATGGATCATTCTATTTCTCTTGTTTGTGGAGCTACAATTCGGAATGGTGTATGTGATTGTGTCTGCTTTTGTATTGATATACTTCAACACATCAACTCGCAGCAGGAAGAAAGAAGAAATGAGTGCCTATTCAGTATTTAACAAAGATTTCGAACGTCTTGATGGGACTTTTACTGCAGAACAATTTGAGAAAGAATTGAGACATCAACCATTGTAAATTTCTTGTGTGCAACTATTTAAGTTTTATTTTGTGTATATTTCTGTATGTGTATGATGTTTTAGAAATGTTATCTATTCACAGTTGCCAAACAAAGTGCAATTTTTGAAACGTTTATTCTTTTTTGTTTATTAAGTCCCTACTGACAGCACCCACTAAACTAGGCGATAATCGAAGTTTGTGTTAAAAATTGGAACACAACAAATATTATAAATTGGAAAGTTTGAAGCGAGGAAGGAAGAGCAGTAGCTGACTACTGAGTTTTTGTACTAACGTTTGCGGAAAACACCGCTCATTTCATTCCACACTACGTCGGGACAAAATTTAAAGTTAATAACTTGCAACGAAATTACAAAGGTCAGCGCATTAGATTGCATTATTAAGTGAGTACACGCAACAAGGGTCTCTAAATATGACTGCCTAAATAGTGGTTTTGATTTTAGTTTTTTGTATCAAATCTGAAGTAATAAACTGTTAACCACAGTGCTGCGGATTTAAACTTTTGCATTTGGAGTTCGAACGACACAAGCATGTCTGGTTTGAAGAAACTTTTGCCTCATGTGAACAAAATTTGGTGAGTTTTTGTTAAATTTCTGATTATTTAGTGCGTTAGCTGTAGGGGCGTTACTATTGCGTGTAAAACATATAAGTTGCGTAACTATGGACGGCGAAGAAGACCCGCAACAGCAAGATAAAAAGAAGAAACACGAAACTGAAAGTGCGGCTGATTTAGAACGAGTAACCGGTAAGAATAGTTGTTTATTTGTTTAGTTTAATATGCCAACGTACATTAAACATAATTAGATTGTACAATTATTTAAGTCGGGTTTACCATTGAGTGTTGTGCAATCATGCACAGCAATGGTTGTTCAGAGTTTTATTATACAACGGGTGGAAATAGAATTTGGAATCATCATAATGCCCAAGTTTGTTTGGATGTTTGAAAAGAAAACTTGTCTTTATTATACACCCAGTACAAACATATCGAAAACATTGCCCTGCTTGAGGAATGCACGAAGCTTTTCAGGGAACTTGCATTGGCCAATTTTATAGTTAAACACCTATAGCTTTATTTGGGACCATGCAGATTATTATTTTAAGCAAATGTTGAAATAAGCTCCCAACTCAAATTTTTATTTTTCACAGATTATGCAGAAGAGAAAGAAATCAATGTAAGAGATGTTGGTGATGTACTTGCAAACCTCGGCCAAACTGTCAATGCTCAGCAAGCAGCAAAAGAGAAAGAACTTTCGCAAGTAAAAATCTCAAAGGAAGATGTTGAATTGATCATGAACGAAATGGAAATTTCTAAAATCAAAGCAGAAAGAGTATTGAGAGAAAACAAGGGCAATGTTGTGCAAGCACTTGTCACTCTTGTGAATTCCTGACTGATTTTGTATGGAATTTTTATTAACAAATTTATTGCACTGGCCTAAAAGTGCTACAGGAAAAGTCCCTGTTTTCACCCCTTATGTCTAAATTTGTCTGCTGCTTTGGTGATTTTTGTTTGGAAGTTTTTCCATTATAACATCATGATCTTTGTCATAAAGTGTTTATTGTTGTAACTGTTTTTTCAATGAAAATGGTTCCATTGAAATAAAATTGTCATTTCGGCAGGGAAAAAGTTGTGTTTTTCTTCAAAGTTTTAGTCCGAGGATGCCTTAGAAATAAAGAAAGTCAAACTATAAGGGAATAATATTCCTTTCAACAAAAACAAAATGCAGGGTTTCTTTAAATGTCAAGGTAAAAAAATCAGTAAACTTGAAAAAACCTGGTTAAGTTCAAAAATAAACACTGACCTTATAACATACAACTTAAGACCTCAACTTCAGTGCATTTTTTGTACTTGCCTTTACTGAGAATCCATCAACAACGAACAATCTACCATCTCACAAACAGTTGTACTCGAAAAGAAACATAACTATCTTAGTTGCACAATGATACCAAGTCATAAAGTTACATGCTTTTTGTCACCTAAAATATAGTTTGGATAAAAAATCCTTTAATTTCAGCATTTTGTTGTACTGCGGAGGAATTGTCAGCTTTTTACTCCTAAGTCATGAGGGAATTCGGGAGAACTGTTACTTCTCCGAAAATGCCTTGTTACCTGGACTTGTTGACTCAAAGTTTTTGGCTTCTGATGATCAAATCCACAACATCAACCTTGACATTCTTAACCCCAACAGGTGGGTTTTGGTCCAAACAGGTCACAAATTTTTTTTGCCGAAAAGAAAGTACAGTTTGAAGGCTGGAGGCAATTAATGTTAATGGTCAACCCATACTTCTTTTCCTATTTAGTGATAAATTGTTTCCTTTGTGCAAAATTGTTACTTTGTTTAGTACAACTTTTTTTAAATGCCAAACACTTTTTGCAATGGAACATAACACAATTTTCAGTTGAGTGATATTTCATTTATTCTTGGGCACATCAGACTGTGGCTGCCACAAACATTTGGCATTTAACAGTAGTACCATGTTATCTTGATAAATTGTGCATCATATCTTTATTGGTATTTTTTGCAACCATGTTTTGTTTTTGTTGTTTACAGTGAAGTGATAGATGAATTAGAGAAAATTATGGTGGAAGGTGGTCTTGAAGTTTACAGACAAGCGTTCGCTTTTCAGGAAAAGTTTGTCGACAGTGCCAAAGTAAGTCACTTCAAGTTTTCAAAAAAGCTGTAGCAATCTAAAATGTGTACTTATGACTTCTTATAAATAGTTAAACCTGGTAACTATACCGTTTATATGTATTTGTTAAGACTGTGTTCAACACATAGGGTATATGAATGCCAAACTTGTTTGGTGAACACTTTGGACATTTTTACTTTGCCATTAGCTCAAGTGGCAGTCATGATAAGTTGGCAAATTGCTGCAGTAATTGTTAAGTTTACATCAAAAGCTTCCAATCACATTCAATTATATAGTGTTATGCAAAAAGATGCTCGTGTTTTGTTTAGATACAGAATGGCACCAACATTTATGGAATTGTTCGTGCACCAAGATCAGCCAGCACCGAATGTATTGTCATTAATATTCCAATATTGACCAACAAACACAATTTTGCCATGGGCATCGTAACTGCATTAGCTAAAGAGATTCGAAGTAAGTTTAATCACTTTCGAAGTAAGGTATAGTTTCATAACACATGTTTAGCGATATATTTCATATAAATTAAAAAACAAACTTTTTGCATGATTGTAAATTTGTAAAAATTCCCTTAATCTGACCGAAATTTAACTTATTGTCCCAGATCTATAATAATTCTAACCTGCTTTAGGTAGTGTTGTAAAATTGAGCAACATTTGCTGT
The DNA here is from genome assembly GCA_008931825.1 of Phallusia fumigata. Classification (NCBI taxonomy): domain Eukaryota; kingdom Metazoa; phylum Chordata; class Ascidiacea; order Phlebobranchia; family Ascidiidae; genus Phallusia; species Phallusia fumigata. Next base: position 20,230 of record QXVZ01004881.1, read on the forward strand.
TTAGGAGTATTAACAGAATGATGTTTTTTATTCAACTTTTCATGAAGAATATTTTCAGCAACATGCAAAATAAAATCTTTTCTGTGGGATTTCTGGGTAAATGACTTGACTTTTGATTATAAATTTTCAGAGCAATTTTATTGGGCCAAAGATGTCATATTTCTTTTTACTGAGCATGGATCATTCGGTGCAAGGGCTTGGCTGAATGCATACCATGGTATTGTTTCATATCCAGTTTCAGCCAATCAACTGCCAGCAAGGGCAGGATCCATCCAATCAGCTTTCACCGTGCACATGGAGGTATGAAGAAAAATTTTTACACTTTTAAACATTGTAGGTTTTTTTCTTGAAAACAGGGCCTTAAACTAGAAAAACCTTAGCAAATACACGTTTGTGGCTGTTAACCACCAACCTTACAGAACAAAAAAATAAGGTGAAAAATAAAGTACATTTTTATATGATATGCCATGAAAACATCTTTAACCTGAAAAAAAGTGTTATGGTCCTTCATTTTTGTAATTGGGCATTGAACAAAATTCTTGGTAATTCTTATGTTCCGCGTTTATTTTAGGAGGATGCTGTAAGTTTTATAAACTTGTCAGTAGAGGGACACAATGGTCAACTTCCCAACTTGGATCTGTTCAATGTAGCTGTAAGACTTATTAAGATGCATGGCATGATGGTGTCTGTCAATTATGAGGTAAGATTATACAAAAATGTATATAACCAACAGTTCATCATCCATGTATTATTATTGTTTACAAACTTTTTGTTTATTAAAAGCAAATTCAGAACATAAGGCACTTATGCAGATAAACTTGTATATAGTAAACAAAAAAATTGCACTAATAATAACAACAGCAGTCATTGAAATGTTTGCATTTCGTTAAATGTGTTAACTATATACAAGCTCTCTGCCAGTTATGTTCTTAATAAAGCATAAAAAAATCTGTTAAAAAACAGAATTTTTGTTTCAATTTATTTGTATCATGTATCATGTATCATGATACATCCTGTTTTTACCAAATTTTTAACTAAACTGTTAATAAATTATTCTTACTAGTGTAATGTTTTATATTTTTCAGTTTGTACCAAGGCAGTCATCCACCATGGGTGACATAAAAAGCTACTTGGGAGCAACATTAAAAATGATGAAAAAGCAGGTTACAGGGACATCTAGTGGCAATCATGGTGAATTCATTCGTCACGGAATCGAAGCCATCACACTTCAAACTGTTTACAATCCACAGTGGGGAAATGCTGGTTATGTGAGGTTTGGAAGGTGAGTGTGGATGAAATTCCAATGATAAAAATTCACAAAACGTTTGGGTGCGTCAACTTTGGAATTTATTGGGTTTCATTGAGTCAAGCAAAATTTTTTATTCTTACACCAATATCAGTGATTATATACACTTTATTGCCCTACCTAGTTTGTCTTTCAGATGGTATATGCTTGTGAGTTTAATACAAGGCCAACAAAAGGTTTTTTAGCAGCAAGGCGAGGTCTCAATATAATGCTTAAGCCTATACTGTGTGGAACATGACCTGAATATGTCATAGGATCAAATGCATGTGTCATTTCTGGAGCAGCGTAACTTGCGGGTACATTTGTTACCTGGTAGCAAGTCAGCATCAGGCACTTGTCGAAAGAACTGAATTTTCAATCAAACAATACTAAAAATTGTTTTGTTATTTAGAGTGATTGAAGGAATATCAAGAAGTCTCAACAATTTATTGGAGCGTTTCCATCAGTCTTTTTTCTTTTATATACTCCCATCAACCGACAACTACATTTCAATTGGGATGTACATGCCTCCACTTGGTTTGATACTGGCTGCTGCTGCTATAAAAATATCCTTTGCCCAGAGAAAATTTGATAATGCATGCTTATCTTATATACTGCTTGTCAATGTCTTTTTACTGAATGTGTTAACCAACATGGATTAACTCTCCCTTCATAATATGTTAAATTTTAGTTTGTTGCGCTTGGTGAAAAAACATACAGCGTCAAAACAGAAGTAAAATGTTGACCCAGTTATCTAATTGCAAAGCAGTGAATTTATTGAAATCCTGTCATGATAAAAAAACATGCTAATTTAGCACTAAAACAACCAACAAGCCACAAATCTCTGCAAAAAGTGTTTTAATTGTATTTTTTCTTTTACGTTTCAAATATATACCCATTTTTAAGGAAAGAATATCAAAAGTCGGGTTTACCTTAACTTTGTTTTCACGCTCTGTCTCTAATCTTGGAAGCAAATTATGTCACGGCTAGTGAGAAAGAGGAAAATGAGGAAAACAAACAAGAAGGTGAAACAAAGGAAGCAGTAGAAGACATCGATGACATATTAAATGACATGGGATCTGATTATGNTGTTTTAATTGTATTTTTTCTTTTACGTTTCAAATATATACCCATTTTTAAGGAAAGAATATCAAAAGTCGGGTTTACCTTAACTTTGTTTTCACGCTCTGTCTCTAATCTTGGAAGCAAATTATGTCACGGCTAGTGAGAAAGAGGAAAATGAGGAAAACAAACAAGAAGGTGAAACAAAGGAAGCAGTAGAAGACATCGATGACATATTAAATGACATGGGATCTGATTATGCTGACAAAGAAAATGTTGACAAGGTGAAGGCCTGCTTTTGTATGTAGTGCCTAAAAAGATTACCAACCCATTCAGGCTTGTTTTTTGTTTCAAGCTGACGTTTTTTTAAATTAAACCATATTATATTTATACAGATACACCATCTGTATCAGTAAAATAGTTTTACATTAGGGTTTCCACCAGATTTTGGACATAACATCTGAATACACCTTTTACTATTTTTTTATTTTTTTTATCTCCACAATAAATTGATTTGTTTTGCACAGAGCACTGAAGCATCTCCACTGCAGCAGATTCTTATCACTATGGCAACAAGTCAAATAATTGGTTTCCTTGCTTTCTACTCTCCTGTGTTTATGGAAACCTGGTCTCAAATGTTTAACTGTTCACAAGCAATTAGTATTACATTGCTACTTGTAACTGTTCAAATTGCTGGAATGGTTATCATCACGTCCTATGGGTGGGCAGCAGTCTGTTAACATTGTTATGTATCTTGTAACAAACAGTTAATAGTTTAAATTGTTGATTTATTCAACTATTCAACAGACATACTTTTTAGGAGTTTGTTTAACCACTCCCTGTCATATACACAATTTGCAAAAGTTGAAAGCTGAGTATCATTGAAATACATTTTGAATATTTAGGTTAACATTTGAAGGTGGCAAATCACTGTACATTGTCAGTCTTCTTCATGAAGGAATTATATTTGGAGTGGTTGCAATCATCAACTTCTCACTGGGCATGTTTCTAGCTGTCTGCTATGTGTTGCCAACCATTCTGCTTCAGCCAGGCCTTATAAGGTAACTGTATGTAAAAAAACTACCAACTGGGTTTGAAAGTGTAAATTTTTGCAGCAAATATAGTTATAAATGTATTGTCATAGCCAAACTAGTGCTGAATCAACACAGATTTGTTTTGCTTATTATTATGCAATGCTCAACATTGATGATAAGCAAAAATTCTATGTTGTGCCACAGAAACGTTGAAATGGTCTTCATGTAATTAGTCACACAAACTTATCAAAAAACCACAATCTAGATCTGTTTTGGTTTACAAAAATATATTTTTATTGTTACAACATGTATGTGCTGTGTCCTTACATCCTGAGTTCAGAGTTCGACCAACAGACCGTTTGCAGTATTACCCCATCCCCTTTAATAGAAAATAAAATGTTAACAGTTAACACTGAATTCTTGGTTGATACATAACCACCAGCATCTAAATTAGATATTGCTATGCCACTGGGAGAATTTTGGTCCTTGAAATGATAACAACCATGGATTTGGTACCTACAGTGTAAATAATCACTTTGATTTGCCAAATTTTAAATAGTTTTGTGATTTCTGTAGCGTTTGTGGCCAGATTTTGAATAATTCTGCAAAGAAATGTTTATTTTAGGTTCAACATCCTCAGGAAGTTGGTGGCATTTCTCATCTGTCCTTTGTCAATTGCAGCACTGGTGTGTCTCTACACATGTAATGGAAACCTTGGAGCATTTTTGAGTGAATTCATAAACTTTCATGTCACAATTTATGAGCAATTTCAGACACAGCAAAGTTGGCTGTTTAATTTCATTGCACTCCTTTTGTATCCAGTCTGGCTACAATTCTGGGCTATCACATCATCCGATAGCGAAAAGTTGACTTGATTGACGCCTGTAACTAGCTGGGTTACACAATTTTTTTGAAGGAATGTGTTAGACTAGGTTCTGGTATTTGAGAAATTTGTGTGAACGATTTGGACCATAAGACACTGTGAAACTAATGACATTGACTGATAGTAGCAGTGCACATTGGTTTGTTTTACCTTTAGCTAAGAATTAAAAATTGTTGTTCAACAAACATTGATGGAATTGATATAACAGCAGTTTTTGTCATCATTATAACTGCTGCGTAGTGTACAATTTAGACCCGCCAAATCTCTTTGGTATCTTGCTGGCTGCTGCCTGCTGCCTTTTTCATGTCTGTCATACATATTAAAATATTCAGACTCTTTGTTGTTGTTATAAATAAAAAAGTTGAGCAACGTGTTCTGGTTGATGCTGTTTTCAATTTTTTGTCAGATTTGTGTTACGTCATGCTTTGCTACATGTGACAAACACTTGCAGTTTAACAAATACATTTTGTGTCGTATTGTCTTGTATTGAAGTGTTTTTTAACTACAATGAGTTATCACAGAGCACCCATTCGTTTCCTGGATAAATGTTTAACAAACAAGAAAGTTGTTCAATTTGCCCATTGCTTTTTTCAAAGGTGAAGATAATTTTGTTTGTTCCGACTCGCACAATACGTTAAAGGTTGTTTACCTGCGTGCTATCTACTAGCTTAAGATAAAACTGGTGCAAGCTCCTGTGTGCTTATCGATGATAAAGCATCTCGTCTTGTGATAAGGCTTTCATTTTTTTGCGATGAGCCTTTTTTATGTCCCACAAGTATATAACTGACCTTGTGAAAAGACTCTCATTGGATTTGTTCTGGGCTTGTTGGTAAAATAGTTGTCCAATCTGCAACTTGTTGCACTTTGCGATAAAAAGTCAAATTTATTGTAAACCATAATTTAAGTACCCTAACTGGAGGGGTATTTAGAATAAACGCTGCAATGAAAGGAAAACTAATGTTTGCCCCTTACTTGGATAAAAATNTAACTACAATGAGTTATCACAGAGCACCCATTCGTTTCCTGGATAAATGTTTAACAAACAAGAAAGTTGTTCAATTTGCCCATTGCTTTTTTCAAAGGTGAAGATAATTTTGTTTGTTCCGACTCGCACAATACGTTAAAGGTTGTTTACCTGCGTGCTATCTACTAGCTTAAGATAAAACTGGTGCAAGCTCCTGTGCGCTTATCGATGATAAAGCATCTCGTCTTGTGATAAGGCTTTCATTTTTTTCCGATGAGCCTTTTTTATGTCCCACAAGTATATTACTGACCTTGTGAAAAGACTTTCTCATTAGATTTGTTCTGAGCTTGTTGGTAAAATAGTTGTCCAACCTGCAACTTGTGGCACTTCGCGATAAAAAGTCAAATTTGTTGTAAACCATAATTTAAGTATTATTTAGAACAAACGCTGCAATGAAAGGAAAACTAATTTTTGTCCCTTACTTGGATAAAAATCGTGCGCCATAGCGACTTTGGTGGTTAAAGTTGTTGGTTTTGATTGAAAGCGGGAACTTCAATGTTAAAATTAAAAGGATACAAATTTTGTTGTGCTTCAGTCTGCATTGAAGGTTCGTGTTGTTATTATGTGCCACAACGCAACTGTATTGATTCACATTAGGTTGTAGCGTTTTTCCGTGTGTGCAAAAACATTTGTGTGAGTGTCAATGCACCCAAAACGACTAATTGGCGAACCAAATTTAAATTTTGGAACATTTTTGATCCATGTTTTAGATTTACATTTGTTTTAAAAGCAGTCGATTTTCAAAATGTCTGACGTGTTTTCGTGGGAGTATGATGCTCCAAAATGTGTGGATTTTCAAAGTCGAGAACATGAACAAGATGATGATGCTGAAGAATATTTTAGTAAGTTTTAGTTTGTTTTTTATTATTGCATTTATGCTAAAAAGCATGTGGGTTAAGTGTCGAAATGTATTTATTAGTATGTCATAAGTGCAACAGAGTTATTTGAGAAAGCTTTTACTTTTCTACATGAAAACAAATAATGTTTTGCTTGTCAAAGTTAACTGGCTTGCATGATGAGGTAAAGATAAGAAATTGAGTCAAACTGACACCACTGTTTTGGCAGATTATCACACGGAAGATGACAACTTTACTCACCAAAGCGAAATACCTGAAGAATTCTCTGTCCCCCTTAGATTGGCTACTGGCTCTATCAACAGTTGTTCAAAGCAACCTATCGTAAAGTTTGATGAAGCTAAACATGATCCCCAATCTGTAGCTGTTGTGAAACCAATGCAACAAGTCCAAGAGAATCTCACAACATCGGAAAATGTTAACAACACTGATGCCCCACTGGCATCTGAAGAAATAAATATGAGTGGGATTGCCCCAATTCGGCCTAGCACCTCTGATGAGCCACCTCCCAGCCCAACAGAAACCAGCGATGTTTCGGAAAAAGCAAAGCCTGTGAAAGCACCTGGTTCACAAAAGAAGACATTAGCTAATATTATGACACCTAGTCGCCTGGCTTCTTGGAATACTGGAAAGGCAAAACAAGTGGGAAAAGAGAATGTTCCTAGAAAGTAAGCGTTGTGTTGTGTTTGTATTAAAATTGGGTCCAATTGCAGTAATAGCTTGGCTGGTCGATTACAGTCAGTTGTTATTAGGGAGTTGAACCCCACTGAGCCCTAACCCATTTATTTTGAGGAACCTGAAGTGTTAATGAAATGACACAAAAATGTTACAAATGTGTTTAACTACTTTGGTCCAGAAAAAATCAGAAAATTAAAATTTCTGTTGCAGTTTTCGGTCAAGTATACATTAAGTATACTCAAGCAGATAAAGTCTTTAATGTGGTAGAGCAGTTCTTTGAACCTACAGCAAGTGGTTCAGCTCCTTGTTGTAAACCTGATCATTCATTAGAATTTTCTGGGCTAAAACAGATTGTCTTCAACCACAACTATGAATTGAATGCCTGCAATACTAAAGAAATACAATTAAATATGTTGATTTCTAGATTAAAAAGTGTTTAGAGTTTAAGTCTGTTAGGCAAAACAAACTTTAAACCAAAACAAAGTTTTTCATTGTTGTATCAATGTAACTATCCCAGGTCAAAAAATTTCAATGAGGGGACAGGGTCTGTACCAAAAAAGCCGCTACGCCGAAGCATGAGACAAAACAAGACGCCACAAACTACACATGGTGAACCAGCAATGAAACGGGCAAAGTCTAACAACCAAAAAGCTATCTCAAAACATCACAGGGTGGGAAAAATATGTTACTAGTTGCATTAGCAAAGTTGTTTTCTTGTTAATCAAGATTGGTGTTTGCTTCTTTTTAGACGATTTTGACTGTTTTTAACAATTGCCCAAATTAATGTTTTGCAATTTTTCAGGCAAACTCGATCGATGTGTCAAAGCTTTTAAAGTAAGTTTGGTTTTTGGCTTATATTTTTTATTTGCTACTTTTTATTCGTGTTTTTACAGTTAGTTGATATTGCTTTAAATCAGCATTTTTTATCCACTTTTTGATACCCCATGGCAATAGTTGATTTGAAGGAAAGCATTAGTTATTGAAGTGTGCAACCTTCATTGAAACGTTCATTAGAACAAAACTGACAACACTAAAACAAATAACTGACATTGGCTTATCACACCAACGGTCAAGACTGTGAATTCTCAAACAATAGATTTATTGTTACAGGTTTCCTACAAACAAATCTGCAACCCACAAGAGGGCACTCACGAGTGAAGAAATCGAGCTGCAAAAAATTGAACAACTGAGAAAAGAATCGGAACAAACCAAAAAAGACAACGAGAGGTTCTTGAGGAAATCTCTTAAACAGCCCTCAGTACATGCACCAGTTGCAAAAACTCACTGTACCCAACCTAAAGGTTTGTCCTTTTGACACAGTTTATTCAAATATTAAGGAAAATTACTGTACCTTCTTTTGGTATTTAGTCACTAAAAAATCTACTTAAGGTTTGGTGTATTGCACCGATTTGCCAAGCAATAAAACTTCTTTCACAAAATTTGGTAAAAAAGGTGGATATTGCATAGGCCTAAAATCATGTTGAAAATACAGAAATATTTTATAAATAACCTTTTATGTCCAGAATTTCACTTCAAAACTGATGAGAGATTGGCAAAATCACATTCGATGGCATTAAGAAGTGATGCCTCAAGTTCAAAAGATTTTTCCACAGAGTTGAGGAAACACAATCCATCCCCAGTAAGCTTTCTTGACTACCCTTCAGTTTACACCTTATATGCTGTGGCCATTGAACTCATACTGGAATCCCCAACTTGCGTCAATGCACCTAAAACTTTTTTTAAAATTTAATGCTTGTTTGCAATTTATGAGACCAAATACCCATTTTTAGAGAATGAATTGTGAATAATAGATCTGATTCAATGTAGAAATTAATGATTCCTGTACTTGGACCTAAAATAACATTCTTTTTTATATCAGGCTATTTAGTACTCTGTGATAAACTCACTATTAAACAATTTCCATCTGTCATTTTCACAGTATAAGCCAAAGAAAACTGTTCCACGGCCGTTTCACTTCAGTGATGAGAAGAAAAGAAAGTTGGAAGACTGCGAGCCGCACCCAGCTCCATTCGTCCCCATGGCAAAAGCTATTATTGACTTCCATAAAGCAACCCCAAGACGATTTAAGCAACCTGCAAAATCTGCAGTTGCACCAGGTTTGTGGTTTCAATTGCATGTATAGGGCTAATAATAATATCTTTTTTTATCTAAAATGAAATAATTAAATGTTTCAAACAAAATTCTGATGTTGAAGGCTAAGACTGATTTTAGCAATTTACTTTTCTATGCTTTAAAAATTTTAATTTTAAACATTTTTTTTGGACAACCACTTATACCTGCTGCTCTTTTTTGATGGTTAAAATTACAAATATAATGTTTTTTATTTCTGAAAGTTGTATTTTTTATTTTATTTATATAACACTGTGCTTGTAACACAGCTGGACCAATGAAGGCAACAGCACTCCACATTACTGAACCAAAAACACCAAAATTTACTTTAAAATTGAGAAACAAACCAACAAGCACGATGAGTGCGAAGGAGAAGGAAGACCTTGAGGTGGAAGAGATGAAAAAGTAAGTGGAACAATAACTTGACTGACTGTGGTCTGTTTGTGTAAATAAGGAAAACATGATAAAACTTTCCGGGGCTTACTTCTTTTTGTGTTTTGATAAGGCCATGTTTTTTTGCATTTTTGGATTAGTATTATAAATATTGTGCAATTTAATTACTTACACTTAACTTTGATTAATTTTTTGAATTTTACAACGATCAAAAACATACTTCAGTAACAATTTTATGTGCTAAAAATTTACGTTATAAGTTTAATATGTTTTTGAAAGTCTTTTTTGTAAATTGCACTTTATTTGAATCCATTTTTAGATATGAATTTAAAGCTAATCCTGTAAAGAAAGCAGTTTTGGAAGGCAAAGAGAAGCTAAAACCTGTTGCAAAAAAATCCACTACGAAACCAGTCGAATTCCATCTTTCCGAGGGACATAAAGATCATAAGTCACTTGACAATGAAGTAAAACCAGAACCTTTTAAAGCTCAGCCTGTACCCACTACAATACTTGAAAAAGTCACTGTAAGTTTCATTTGTTGAATTTATTGTTAGACTGCCATTTAAGCCACAAAATCGGCCATAGCCAACAAAAGTTACCCAATATCATTGTGAACTTTGCTGTATATGTTGAAATTACGGTGTTATAGGTATACAAGTCATGTTTTAAATAGTCTCTCTATAAGATGATACAAACCAGTTTTTGTGTGTAAACGATTTTCTGTATTTCAACGAACATGATAATATCAGAGTTTGCTGAAATGTAGAAAATTCTTTGCATGCAAGTANTGTGTTTGGCTGCAAGAATGCTTAAGCTTAGTTGTTGTTTGCTTGTTTTCTGTGAAGCGGCTTTAATAGAATGTGAAATTGGGTTTAACTGATTTACTTTTGCTTGCACAGGCGAATAGGTTTTTGCACCGTAGGTTTCATTTTTAGATTTGTCGGACAGTCAATGCACCTGAATGGTCGAATCACATTGAGGGAGTTAAGGAAAAGAGGGGGGCCACAGAAACTTTTTAGCCAACTAATAATTCGACTTTTGTGATAACTAGAATGACTATTACGCATTCCCCTCCCCATAGGTTTTAAATTGCCTCTAGTTCTACTATGAGCCAATTTTCATTGAAAAAAAAACATATCAGGTTCGCTTGCCATCCACCCACCATCCAGTCACGAATCACCTCTGTTTGGAGCGCCAAGGTGTTAAGTGCTTAAATGGCCTCTAAAGGGCTTAATCTAGCCCTGTCACTAAGTATAAGAAAAGAACATTCAAACAGCACAGTGCAAAGCTTGCAGCATTACTGCCTTCTTGTGTGGTTTTCAAATTTTTAACTAAGTTTGGAAAGCGTGCAACCAGCATTTATCACAAGACATTTACGCAACCAACCAGTTGATGCATATTTAAACTCCTTTCAATAGAATTGACTAAAAATGTTATTGTTAGAAATCTCGTGAAGTAAACAAAAAATCTAACGCGATCGGCCACATTTTGTGTACGTGCGAAAAAGAACTCTAGTCCTTCCAGATTGGCTTTAAACCACTTTTTCTTCTTCTAAAATGATCAGTCAGACTAAAATCCACCGGTTTAATTGCTTTACGAGCCATGATGATACTCGCGGTATGTCTCAGGCGAGGCAATGGTTTGCTTTTTGCAGGGCAGCAAACGTTGAGAATGCCGCCCTTGTAGAGACAACCACAATGAAGTCTTTTCATCTCACATGTCAGGTAATATGATCTGTATACATAGGACAGGTAGTTTTTCTTGAGCATGAGCAACAACAACAAACTCGCTTAATTGTCTTCGATGTGCGTCACCTTTGGCGCGCCCACAGTTGCCAGGCAATTAACTTACAACAGCCAATCACATTCAAGTTTTATGTGCGTGGACTCGTTCAGCAAACATAATCCTACGCGAGTTTGGAGCGTTGGAGAACCAATTTAAAAGGTTGCGTGTCGGCTTTAACATGCCTGAATGCCAGGTAACTGGTTTGTGGAATCATTTGACAACATGACCTTCTACACCCTTGGAGCGCTATTTATATATTTGCTGGGAAGTTCTGAAAAATACCTTTTGTTTTTTAACCCCTATGACATTTATACTTCTGTTCAACCGACGAGTAGGCTTTTAAATGCTGCAACATCGGGTATGGATCATACGAATTAGCTGTAAAGCGAAAGGTGGTGTTGTTGATGGTAATAATTTTGTAAAAAATATCCTTTGAGTCAGGAATATTACATGCAAGCAAAATGTATTTTTGTACTTGCCGTTTTTTAGATGAATAAAAATGTCCTTTAAAGAAATTATTAAACTTTTTGAGCCAGTTTTGGCAGGATTTCTTTCAGTCGAAGACGTTCAACAGCTTACCGAAAAGCTATATGGGACAAAAAGTATTGACGAAGGTTTGATTTAAATAATCAATCATGAACCTAAAACTTAAATTTGATTTTTCGGTGACAATTGACTTTTTAAACCGTTTACTAAGTGTGTATTTAAAACCGACAGTTGTTTAACTTTTTATCTGTCTTCCAGGTGTTTACAAAAAGTTTAAGAAAAAGGAAGAAACGGAAAGCGCGAATTTCACCGTGTCAATGTGGATCGATGAATTGATGAAAAGCACATCCGACAACTTGTCAGAAAAATTAGTTCAAGCATTGAACGACATAGGTTAGTTGCTCACCTATATACACGCTAGTTTGGGCAAACTGTGTTGGGCGAAATATTTTACATCGACCGTCTTACATTTAATTTGTTTGCACCACAGCTTTTTCACCAAAACAATCACGTTTCACCAAAAAAACTAGTTGCTTTCGTACAAAATTACAACCAAATGTAAAATGCATTATGCACATAAATGACATAAAACCACGATTCGGGTGCTGAATTTGGAAAAAATTTCAAATACAACCTGGTTTGCATTCAGTGTTCGTGCGGCTGGAAAATAGCTCAAAGCTAAAACACAGCCCATTTGGGCTTTACTTCGCCTCTGCGAAATATTGCTTAAAAATCATTACTACGACATACGCTATATTACTTGTTTTCCTTTTTACCCAACACCGGTGGCTTTTCTGAGTGGTTTTACCAACGCACCATTGCGCCAAACTTAACCTCCGATGCGGGTTTCTGTCGCATAAAGCGGGATTCAGACCAGAGGCGGTTCACGGCGCCGGCTGGCGATGCGTAGCGGTTGCGGTTGTGCGCGGATTTTCCGCGAAACGCTTTAAGCGGCAGAGGGCTTCAAGCCAGCAGTGCGGTTGCAGCAACGCGACGGCAAATCATTTTTATTGGCAAGAAAACTCTCTTGCCAATTTGAGTCAATGAGCTTGCCAATTTGTCTCTGCGTCGATAAATCGTTGATATGGATGATTCGTTGATTTATTGTAACAAGACAATTCGCACAATTGCCATCAATATTTCATTAAATTTCTTTTCTAAATTTCTTTTAAACATTCAAGAAACTTTAATCTACAAAAAAACTATATTAAAACTACCAGAAATTAATCACAACATATCCTATTAAAAACAAAGTTCTTCACCCAACACGAACTGCGGCTGACGGAAAAGTTAAAACAGAATTAACTTCAACCGAGAATATCACGCCGTCGCCGCATGACGCTGGCTGGTGTGAATGTCCCTCGGCTTGCCGCGAGATAAAAAACCGCACCGCTACCGTTAACCGCGTCTGGTGTGAATCCCCCTTTAATTCTTTCGCGCCACATAACATATCAACGTTACGCAACTATTTCTGGACGGGTGATTGTTTCAATGCAATTATGTCGCTACGACTTCTCCAAATACGTTTGTTATCATTCACCTAGTAGCGACTTGCAACGTATAACTTTGACGATTATGAAATCCCGCACGTTAGGTGCTGTGCAACGTACTTTCTTCTCCCATCTTAATTACAAAGCCGCAATCGACACCTACGCTTGTAATTGGGAGTGTTGTAACTTCGCGCTAAACATGAAGTTTACTTAAAAAAATCCGTGTTCAATAAACCTTCGGCGATGGGCTTTACCCCACAGCCCACGCAAATGTTTCTACTTACCGTAAAATTCTTATCGTAACAAAAAAAACGCGTTGTACCTGAATAAAACTAGCTAAAAAACGAGCAGCAACACCGTTAGGTTGACGACCTTGGCGCACTGTACCTGCGACCCCACAAAAAAGCTGCTAAATGACAGTTATACGATTAATTACTGACAGGGAAAGTCCATGGGGATTACCCTTCTTCCCAGATATCTCGCATTGAATGACAATTTCAGTTTTAGAAGTCCTGTGACAGTTCAACTGAAAAATGATTAAAACAAGAAATGTGGCTGTGTGCAACAGGTCATTCCATTATTACATGCATAGAATCAGATAAGCTCCAGTTCACATTAAGATATATGTAGCAATATACAAAGTGTGAATGACAACATATTGACTTTAACAAAACCAAATGCCACAAAATACACTTCATTGAAGCAAGTCCTATTTTGCCTTGTAAGGTCGTGCGTCTATTTTCGGCCTGGTAATTATGTTGGTAGTGTTGTGTTGCTGATTTCTTTTGGCAAAACCCATGGCTTGCATGACTACTTTGTGCTCGCAAGGTTGTGGGTTCTAATCTTGTCTCAGTCACTTGTGTTTTCCTGAGCAAAAACTCAAGGGGCATTGTTCCACCCCATAGAAGGATGAAAAAGAAACTAACAAGTGACATAAGCATAACTAAACTACGTCAGTTTTTTAAAAATCGATGGCCAGATGAGTGTTGCGGGCATTTTCCCAATGTCCAGTTTTGGTGAACTAGTACTTCTGGTCAGCAAATACAGGCCTTCATCCAGTATATTGTGCTTTGGTGATTTGCAGTCATGAAATATGTGAGTTTCTAATTGCCACATTAATTATTTTGGTAATATTACGTCACCTGATGCTGACATAGTTTTGTATGATGCATAATCTTGCCATTTAATAAGGTTGTACTTGGTTAAACAGAAAAATCAAGCCTCTCCAAAGTTGCTCGCAGTTTTCTTGTTGCCAAAGACAATAAAAATGTGCAGTGGATAATACGAAAATGGAGCAAGCTACTGATGCTAAAAAACGTTTGTACAACCTGGCAACTATTTTTGAATGAGCGGTATGTGACATGTTTTAAAATTTTTGCTTTTGTGTTGTAAAGTCATAATTTTAATCATCTTTAGTTGCAAAACGAGGGGTGAAGAGCTTTTGTACATTGCACTTCAATTATGTCTTGCTGAGTCTGATTCACAAGTGGCAAGTGTCCTAATCAATGAAGTACAATCAAACTACAAAGCCGAGTACTCAAAAAACAAGGTGTGCTTGCACACATTTTTTTAACATTTATTCACATTTTAAGGATGCCCTCTAAAATAATTCAATAACCATTATTTAACAGAGGGATAATTCCATTTTGAACATGGTTAAGAATATGTTAACAACAGAATTAACTGAGGAGCAGTGTACAGAGATTGCCCAACAACTCGAGGAATCATGCTACTTAACCGAAGGTAAACCATTTTTTTATTTTATCAAACATTTAAATAGAGTAGTAATTTGTTGTTTTTTAATTTTGTTTCAACAACTAAAACTATGCAGTAATTTAAAAAAAACATTGGCTGTTCCCAAGTATGAATTTTGAACTACCACATATTGGATTCTTTATTTTGTTTGGAAACATTGATGCTTACTAACAAATGAATTTGACTGTAAATATATTTTCATTTTCAATGGGTCATAGCAGGGGTGTCCAACCCAAACATGCTGACATGCCAATTTTAGTCTTTTGAAATATTTCCGTGCCAATGTTTGGTAAACTACATTTAGCTATTTCCTTCTAATAAAAAGTGTTTTTTTCCAAAAAATAAAAATAAAAGAGTCATTAACACATGAAAAACCTTTGTTTATCAAATTTACCCAACTGCTTTGTTTGTTTTGTACCAAACGCAGAAGATTGACTGCGAAACATATCCAAATTTCAGCTTATGAATTTTTGCAAGAGCTCAAGTGCCATTTTTAAATATGCCACCATGTTTAACATGTGTACTACGTATTGGACACCCATGGGTTATAGGATAGTATAGGGAATGTACATGACATAACATCTCTGGTCAAATTTTTTGTTGAAAGGATACTGTTACAAAATGCAAACTGAGATTCAGGAGAAATCTGACAGTGTTACTAAATGCAATGCTTTAAGAAATGTGTGGGAAGAAATTGAAACATCCAAAGAAGGTTGGATACATGAACTCTTAACTGCTATTGTCATTACAGGAGGTGAATTTGTCTTTAAAACAAAAAAACTTACATTTAATTTTTGTAAGTTGTGTTGACTTTTTCTGTTCTATGGCAAAACAATAATTAAATCTACCATAATTTTTGCAAATGCTTGTAGTTTAATCAAAAACCAAAGTAAACATTTTCTTACAATTTTAGGGAAAAAAATAGAGAAAATCATTCGTTCATGTTTCTACCATGATAATGCACCATTGTTTCAACTGATATGTTCAAACTGGGATAAAATACTATCCAGGAATGAACTTGAAACTGAATTTAATGTTTTGTGTCCAGATGTTTTAAGGTAACTGCACACAATAAAGATTTAAAACTATTTATTATTCTCATTTTCTTGCATTTTAGTGGTTTGGTATCCAAACACAATTGGCTTGTAAATGCCATGTATGCATTGAGCACCAACAAAGACCAAAGCAAGATCCAAAGATTTGCTTTTTTATGCAGCAATGCATTGAAACTTACAGCTGGCCAAAATATTCATGATTCTCATGTTAGTAAGAAAAGTGATGAAATACCTACCATTCATGTAAGTTGCTTGTACTTGTGGTCTTATTAGTGTTGCATAGTGAGACCGATATCTAAGTTTGTAATGTTATACAGAGAGTGTTGTTCATTTAAGTCAAAAGTATGTATTTGCTTTTAGAATGAAGTTTTGAAATTTTGTTTTACTTTTAGAACTGTATTTTCTGGTAACTACTACCTCTATTTTTTATGGTGTTTGATTGATTTCAAAAGCCAAAAAAAGTTAGCATAACCATTTTTGGCGTTTTATGGTATGTAACTTTAACTTTACTAGGCATACTTCGAAGCTTTGTTAATATTTGTACCTGTTTACTTTTGGGACATCTTGTAAAGTACATTAAAAAAATTTAAAAAAAATTTTTGTCAGGCGACTGATTCAACTGAACTTCAGACAGATCCAACAAAAAGCAAACAGGATTTTATGGAACCTTGCGAATTTGAAACTAGCAACAAACTTACTACCAAACCAACAGGTAAATATAGGTGCATTTATCCTGCAGTGAATCGTTTTTTATAGCCCCAAAAGAGGCAAATATACATACCTGAAATTATTTTCTTTCATAAATTAGTAGATTGTTTGAAAGTTTGGAAAATTCCAACCTTTGGGGAAACATTTTTAGTGTTAACTAGATATTTAAACATTTGGTGAATTTACATGCGAAAAAAATGTACATATTTACACCAAATTATTAGGGATCCCAGTGCAAGGTGTTTTTTTAGAACGACATGCTGAGTTCAGAACTTTATTGGATAAAAGTCTCAGTGTGGATGATGGCTGTCAAGTTTGGGTGTATATTGAATTTTTGAACAAAGAGATTGAGCTTAAGCAAATGTCCAGGTTTGGTGACAAAATGTTTCTTTTAACCTTTGAAGTGACTTGCAATTTGTTTGTGACTATTGTCCAATCTAGAAACATTTACCACACATTTGTTCTACTGCCTAAAGATGTATCAAAAAATTTGACCTACAAGTATTTTACTATTGACGAAAAGGAAAAAAAGTGGGAAAAATTTATACTTGAGGATGGCAATCGCTGTGTTGAAATTGCTGATAATGGTAACATCATGTAGTACACTAAGTCTTCTTTGGTTAAACTAGGAGTTTTTTGGTTTTTATCTGTCCTGGGGTATAAATTTAAAGAACTTTTCATAATATATCATTAGTGACCATTGTGATTGTATGTTTTGTGTTGATTGATACGAAGTTTTTAACAAATAGTCAACCACATGTAACTCTGCCATTCATTTTGTAGAAAGCGTAGTTTTGTTTGATGTTTTCAACCCTGATGTGTGTTTGGATCCCTCGTCATTCACTACCATGTATGCCAACAATGTTGCCAGCCATTTGCCCGAGCCAGAGACAATTTACACAAAGGGAGACGTCGTTGAAATGGGGAAACTTGATATGTACCTTAATGAGCTTGGCCAGTGGTGGGAAAATGCACTTCTGCTGAGGAAAATTTCCAACTCAACTAAGACATTTAGTCTTGTGGTAACTTGTGTAAGTACATCTGCCAACAAACAATACAGTGCACTGTGCTGTTGTTTTAAAACAAGCATTATTTAGTATGCACATAGCAATGTGTTTTGTTGTACTCGGTTGGCCTTAAATCAAGAGTTGACACTCTTAAAAAAAGCAATTTAAGTAAAAAGCAAATTTAATTTAAATTTAAAGTAAACTTAACAAATTGCAGAATGATCTGCTTCGGAAAAACATTCAAATGCAATCGGATGCACCAAAATTTGAAAGAGTTTTGTGCAACATTGCCATGGCAGTTGTTTTGCTAAAATACCAAATTGAAATTCAAATCACGGACTGGAAAAATCTCTGCCTAGGATTGTGCTTGGATGACTTAAGTACAGCAGAAGTAAAACGTCTATTCACAATAACAGAAAGTTTATCCAGCAGGTAATGTCATCAACTATTTCTGTTTTGCTAGCGTACTAACTGTTAAAAAACGATTTAGCAATGTGAAGGAAGCATTATGGAATGCAGCAAATAACTTAATGGAACATGTGGAAGGTTTGCTGGTTCTTCCTGTGTACTATGTTTTCTGCAATCA
>QXVZ01004881.1:41248-60108 GCA_008931825.1 Phallusia fumigata
AGAGCAATTTTTCGACATTTTGGAATAAGCAAAGTTTATTTTAAAAGTTTTGTTTAGCTCTGCAATGCACTTAATTATTTGAAAATGTTTAGGATGAGTGTTCTGTTTCTCTGCTTTTCAACACTTTGGAGAAATGGGCAGATAAACAACTAAGCAAATCTGATTGGTTTGGAAACAATCTAATTGAGGTAGTTAATGTACAAAGGATGATTACCATGCTTTTGTCCTCTTTTAAAAACACTTAATTATCAGTGTGTGCATAGACTAACAAGGTCATGCAAAAGTGAAAATAGTAAAATAAAAAGAACAGATAAACTGAAGTAAAAACTAAAAATTAAAAAAGGGAAAAACAAAGCTGCCCTCTGGTAAGCCAAGAAAATCTAGTGAGCATTGCAATTTTTCTCTTCCCACTTTTTAACTTAGAAAACTGTTGTTTTTTAGCAGCCCACTAGATTTTCCTGGTTTGCTTTGTCATTTACACTTGTTACCTGGAATAACTTAACCGCAAACAGAATAAAGAAATCTTTAGTACACCCCTCAAACAATAAGTTGCAATTTCAAACTGTTGTTAAGAACAAGATTTTCTTTACATTAAAATACTGTGGGTTTGTTTCAATAGGTTTGGAATGTTTTATCTGAGACAGAAGTAGTCTGCACTTCTTGGAAAGATAAATACCACCTGATGATTAAAAATTCTTTTTATGGGGTAAGCACACATTTACAAATGAAGTACATGGAATTTTGATTTATTTCCAGATTGGCATGACAGTAACAACTTTAAAACTTTTTTTTTAAGAAACTGGAGAAACATGAAACCAAAACACTGAAACGATTTGAAAAAATTGATGAAATGTTTCCGCAGCCAAACAGAAATACTAAAAGTTGTTTTGCAGATGCTATCTTTGAGTTTGCCAAGCAAAAGGTTAATCTGAGTTTATTAATCCTGTCGTTTTAAGCAAAGTTTCAACTCTAATCGTTTTTCTCAGAAACATAAATTTAACTTTTCGCGGTGGGTACGATCAAAATCAACCAAACTGGTTGGGATTCTTGAGAAGGTTCTTGTCGAAGAATGGAACATATATGGTGATGATGTACTGGGACTTCTTACTCAACCTCATGCATTAAACCTTTTCAAATATTTCAGTAAGATTTTTGGTTTATTTCTTGTAATCTTTTAGTTTCATGATTTTGTTGTATTTTGGCATGTAATGTTTGATCAGTTTGAACAAAACTTTTCCAGCTGGTTGATATGGCCTTGGTAATTTGCCATCTGTTTCAGTTAACCCCATAGCCCTGATGGTTACACTGCTGGCCCCAAAATTGGTGAAATATTTGTTTGTAAACTGGGTCACTGTTGTTTGTTTGTTTAACCACAAAGGTTGTCCTGCTGTATTCCTCAAGTGGTCAAATTAATAAACTATGAACAAATAAAATGAAATTTTAAGAGTCTGGAGATTTGGTCATTGTGGTTTGTCTGTTTCACCCTTGAGCCGCAGTGGTTGTCCTGATTTAAAACGTTTGTAACTATGTTACTCAAACTTACATTAAGATCAGTGTTACTCAAACTGTGTTTGATGCAATGCCCTTGAAAAAGTTGGTAGACTTTAGACACATCAGCGATAGGATTTAATAAAGATGCTTATTATCAAAGTTATATTTATTGATACAAAAACATTTGAGCTCCTGATGCACTGTTTGTGAACCAGGATTATAGACAAAGCCTCAACAAAGGGTTTAATGCATATTTTATCACACAGGTGCACAAAAAAAACCTTCCAATGAAATACAGAAGACAATGGAAAACATTAAAAGCAAACTGCAAAATGCAATGAGTAATTTCAAATCTGGAAATGTTTCATATGAAACATTTTTGCAGGTTATAAATAACAAAGACGATGTGATTGAATTTGAAAAGATGTTTATGGTAAGTTTTGTTTATGCCAGTTTTATGGTAAAATTTTGTTTATAAATAGCAACCACAATAGACACAATGGTGGCACATTTTGTAAGCTGCCTATTAGAAATGATAGGGTTGTTTTTTTCTGCATAACATAACTTTAAAACATTTGGGGTTTTAAAGGGCAATTACAAATCCAATGCAGAAGAAAATATTCAACTTAAAATTAAAGAGCATGAAATGTTTTTAAATTGGAGGAAAAAAGTCGAAAATCTGCTTTCTCTCTGCAGACCCCTTGGAGGTAAAATTTTATTAAAACACTTTATTTCAGTCTTTTATGTTTTGGTTGTATATTGGACGGTTAAATATTTGTTTTAAGGTACTGTTCAAAATGTTGACTTTCTTATGGATAAGGAAAAATTGGCAAAGACATTGTGGCAGAACATTGTTAACTGCCAAGAAGTGGAAGGTTTGCCAAAACAGGTTTTGCTTTATGGGCTTACGGAGGCAGAACATGCTCTACTGGATGAGATTTACAATGCTAAGGTATTGAAGACAAAAAGTGTTGATTTACAGTCATAGCTAACATTGAAACATCTGTTTACAAAAATCTGCCACATTATAAAGTTGCCTATATGAAAAGCAACCCTTAGTAATAAAATAAATGTGCTGACCCTTTTTTGTTGAATTGGTTTGGAGACAAACATATAAACTGTTTTACCTGTGGATAAAGCTAAACTTTTATAGGACACCACCTGTACAAACACATTTTGTGTATTTACAGTTTTTACAAAAGATGTGTTTTTAGATATCTGAATGCAAAACTGTTAAATCAGATTGGGATAATTTGTGCAAAAATGCTGTCACTGAATTGGAGAAACTCAAACCAGGCGGTTTAATACCACTGTCTGCAATTGATAAACTCATTTGGAGTCTTATGAAGCAGAAATATTGTACACTTCAGAAAGAAATATATGAAGGTTCTTTGCAATGAATCAGTTTGGTGAACAGGTTGGCTTGGCCTAATACAATGTTATGTTTTTAGACACAATTGCATTTGGAGAGATTGATAAACATTTTTCATCGGTGGAAGATGTGCAACAAATTATAAATGCCATTTTCAGATTTCCAGCTGATCATTGTGCTGTGCACATTGGCACTGGAAATACTAATGCTGAAAAGCAGGTTGAAACAGACAACAGAGATTTGCTAATTATGAAACAACGCTGTGACCAGATTGAGTGTTACTTTTGGTTGAAAAACTCCCAGCAAACCACTGCACTGNGTCGTTTTAAGCAAAGTTTCAACTCTAATCCTTTTTTCTCAGAAACATAAATTTGACTTTTTGCGGTGGGTACGATCAAAATCAACCAAACTGGTTGCGATTCTTGAGAAGGTTCTTGTCGAAGAATGGAACATATACGGTGACAATGTACTGGGACTTGTTACTCAACCTCATGCATTAAACCTTTTTAAATATTTCAGTAAGATTTTTGGTTTATTTCTTGTAGTGTTTTAGTTTCATGATTTTGTTGTATTTTGGCATAATGTTTGATCAGTTTGAATGAAACTTTTCCAGCTGGTTGATGTGGCCTTGGTAATTTGCCATCTGTTTCAGTTAACCCCTTAGATCCCAAAATTGGTGAAATATTTGTTTGTAAACTGGGTCACTGTTGTTTGTTTGTTTAACCACAAAGGTTGTCCTGCTGTATTCCTCAAGTGGTCAAATTAATAAACTATGAACAAATAAAATGAAATTTTAAGAGTCTGGAGATTTGGTCATTGCATTTTTTCTGTTTCACCATTGAGCCCCAGTGGTTGTCCTGATTTAAAATGTTTGTAACTATGTTACTTAAACTTACAATAAGACCAGTATTACTCAAACTTTGTTTGATGCGATGCCCTTGAAAAAGTTGGTAGACTTTAGACACATCAGTGATAGGATTTAATAAAGATGCTTATTATCAAAGTTATATTTTTTGATACAAAAACATTTGAGCTCCTGATGCACTGTTTGTGAACCAGGATTATAGACAAAGCTTCAACAAAGGGTCTAATGCATATTTTATCACACAGGTGCACAAAAAAAACCTTCCAATGAAATACAGAAGACAATGGAAAACATTAAAAGCAAACTGCAAAATGCAATGAGTAATTTCAAATCTGGAAATGTTTCATATGAAACATTTTTGCAGGTTATAAATAACAAAGACGATGTGATTGAATTTGAAAAGATGTTTATGGTAAGTTTTGTTCATGCCAGTTTTATGGTAAAATTTTGTTTATAAATAGCAACCACAATAGACACAATGGTGGCACATTTTGTAAGCTGCCTATTAGAAATGATAGGGTTGTTTTTTTCTGCATAACATAACTTTAAAACATTTGGGGTTTTAAAGGGCAATTACAAATCCAATGCAGAAGAAAATATTCAACTTAAAATTAAAGAGCATGAAATCTTTTTAAATTGGAAGA
The DNA here is from genome assembly GCA_008931825.1 of Phallusia fumigata. Classification (NCBI taxonomy): domain Eukaryota; kingdom Metazoa; phylum Chordata; class Ascidiacea; order Phlebobranchia; family Ascidiidae; genus Phallusia; species Phallusia fumigata. The sequence goes on from QXVZ01004881.1 coordinate 45,621, forward strand.
AAAAAGTGGAAAATCTGCTTACTCTCTGCAGACCCCTTGGAGGTAAAATTTTATTAAAACACTTTATTTCAGTCTTTTATGTTTTGGTTGTATATTAGACAGTTAAATATTTGTTTTAAGGTACTGTTCAAAATGTTGACTTTCTTATGGATAAGGAAAAATTGGCAAAGACATTGTGGCAGAACATTGTTAACTGCCAAGAAGTGGAAGGTTTGCCAAAACAGGTTTTGCTTTATGGGCTTACGGAAGGAGAACATGCTCTACTGAATGAGATTTACAATGCTAAGGTATTGAGGACAAAAAGTGTTGAATTATAGCAATGGCTAACACATTGTTTTATTTTTTAATCCCATTAATATATTGTTTTTGTAAAAATGCTGCTGTCAGTGACAATTTACTTGCTTCTGAAGTTGAAATGTCTGTTTACAAAAATCTGCCACATTATAAAGTTGCCCATATGAAAAGCAACCCTTCGTAATAAAAGAAACATGCTGTCTCTTTTTTGTTGAACAGTCCATTGGTTTGGAGACTAACATATAAACTGTTTTACCTGTGGATAAATCTAAACTTTTATAGGAAACCACCTGTCCAAACACATTTTGTGTATTTACAGTTTTTACAATAAATGTGTTGTAGATATCTGAATGTGAAACTGTTAAATCAGATTGGGATAATTTGTGCAAAAATGCTGTCACTGAATTGGAGAAACTCAAACCAGGCGGTTTAATACCACTGTCTGCAATTGATAAACTCATTTGGAGTCTTATGAAGCAGAAATATTGTACACTTAAAAAAGAAATATATGAAGGTTCTTTGCAATGAATCAGTTTGGTGAACAGGTTGGCTTGGCCTAACACAATGTTATGTTTTTAGACACAATTGCATTTGGAGAGATTGATAAACATTTTTCATCGGTGGAAGATGTGCAACAAATTATAAATGCCATTTTCAGATTTCCAGCTGATCATTGTGCTGTGCACATTGGCACTGGAAATACTAATGCTGAAAAGCAGGTTGAAACAGACAACAGAGATTTGCTAATTATGAAACAACGCTGTGACCAGATTGAGTGTTACTTTTGGTTGAAAAACTCCCAGCAAACCACTGCACTGTTTCTTGCAGTACGACAGTTTTTTTCATTAGATCGGAATTTTGATTGCCTGGATATACTTGAGGTTGGTAAGACATGTAAAGCTCACGTTAGCGGGAACCATAAACAAAACTTTTTTAAAGAAGGGAAAAATGCCAGTTGAGAAGCAACTGTACACTGTTAGCCACTCGGTAATAGTTTCCAAAAACCAGCTTCGAACTGTCACCTCTGAGCAAAGCAAATTTGTTGCTGAATTTATCAAACATGACAAGTTGTATGCCTGGGTTAAGGAGAATTTGAAAGGTAACGTAATCATGAACAGACTGAATATCAGAACACTACAAAAAATAAAAAATACTTTAAATTGCAGATAAGAGTGATGCAAAGACACTATTTGATCTTGCTTTGACATCTGCCAATGATATGGTCAAGATGTTGGACGGGTATACAACTTCCTGGATGCCATTACTGGATTAGCACCATTTATTTATGACCTACACAAAGGTGCAACTCTTGAAGATGTGCTTAGAGCCCTTGAAATGGTTTTGATGCAAACAAAACAAGATCCTGATCTGCTGTTGAAATGGGTAATGTTTAAACTGCAATATGTGACCCACTTACCTATATTTGACCTAAAAAGATATATGCAACATTGCAACCATTCCATTCACTAATAGGGCAAATTTCATAGATAAAGCATTGTGCCTTATGACCCCAGCGGCATTGTTTTGTCAAATATAATATATTGGACCGTCAGTTCTACAATACACTAATCTATGTGGAAACAAACGGGACTGGGATCGCTCACAAATAGTGCACTGAGTTCATTGCAAAGGCTGCATTTGATTACAAATGCACACCTCTCTTTTGGTCACATAATTTTTATTTGCTGGGTGTAGCTTGTACACCCTCTATCATTGAAAGCATTCTTGGTTTTAAAGTTAGACTTAAGACATAAAGTTGTTTTTTTGTGTTTTAACTTTCAAAGGGGGAGCAAAGTCTGACTGGCTTATGCTCAAAGTAAGTTTACTGTTAATGGTGAAATGACTGCACAGTTTCAATTTATGTTTTTATCTGTTAGTTTTTCAAATTTCTGTCCCAAAGGAAAGCAAGGGGCCAAAAAACATTACAGATTTTTATGTGCTGCAGAATACAGAAGTAAAAGCTTCAATTTGTAATGTATTGCTTTTAGCAAAGGCTCTCAGAGTCATTAAAATGGCTAGAAGGAATCAAAGATTTATATGGTTCATTTGAAAAATCGTCCATTAATCAAGCAGAAAATGTCAATTCAAATGGGATTTACTTTATTAGTGGAGGTGGGGTAATACCAACACCTGAATCTTCTGTGACGCTTAAAATGGAAGGTAAGGTGTACAAAATCAAAACATACATAACTTTTAAATCATTTATGTAATCTTTTTGTGGGATTGCACAATGGTATTTCTGCAGTAAATTATAATGCACACGGTTTTTAGGCCTTGAAATGGATATTCATGAATTGCGTGATCTGCAATCCCGACTAATGTTAATAGCAGACAAAGACATACCAGATGTGCAATGTTTTTTGGAAAACTTAGCCTTGGTGGAGAGCATTGCAAAGGCATATGTGGACCTTAAAAATTCTGGTTTTCTTCTTTTTATGAATTGGGTTATGCAATTCAAGTATGATCAAATCTAAGCAAGCAAATTTTTGTTAACTGTTACATGTTTGTGTTGTTTGACTTTAAAGGCGTGACTGTAAGAAAGATTCTGCGGAGTCTTTGGAGATAAGTTTTGATGAAAACAGTCCAAAAATATGTTATGATCAGAAGGTACCAGAAGAAGTCAGATCAGTTACCTCAATTATGAAGGATTTTCTATTCAGGTCTTTATCTATACTATCCTTTGTTAAAGTAAAGTAACTTTGATAAATCTAACATTTGACTTAATTAGTTGGAAGGAGAATGTCTTTGAAAAGCGCTCAAAGTTTTATGACTTGAACCATTTCAACATTCAGCAAATTACTTACTTATGTCATGAACTGGCTTGGCTACAACTCAGAACAAAAATCTACCAGACCAAGTTTACACATTGCTGTCTGTCATCAAACATGATGTAACCCATGAGGATGTTGCAAAATGTTTGGAAATTGCAACTGCATTTAAAAACTCTCATGAGGATGATGACACTTCTCCAGGTTGGTTTGAACAAATGGTTATTTTTGGATTTACAAATAAAATAAAATTAAACAATCCAAAATTTGGATACCTGCCATGTCTGTAAAATTGACCATTTTAACTCTCTTTTTTTAGACAAGCCAGCGAGGAAATTATCCAAAAATGAGAAAAAGAGAATGTTGGTTAACAAGTTAATGCAGGAGGGAGTTGATCAACTGAAGGCTACAGCTGCTGTGCAAAGTAACTTTGATGATCTGGAAAATGAAGAAAATGAAGAAAGCATGTACGAAGAAATTTACATGTGGTGCTTGGAAAATGAATATACTTCTGAGATGGATTTAAGGACACAAGCAAAAGAATACAATCAAGACATGGGTAAAAAGTTTAGTAAAAAAGGCGATGGTTAATTGGATAGACAGGCACAAAAATATGCTTTTCAGGTTTTGATTCACAATGTTTGGATGTGGAAGTTATTGATTACATTGTGAAAGACAAATCCCCACTAAATTTGCAGCAAGTTATTCAAAAACTGCTAGAGGAGACTACGAACTTCAGTCCCAGTGTGGTCATAAAAACCATTTGTGCAAGATATATGGAAGATAGCGTGGTATATTAGACTTTAAATAAATCTTTAATGCAATGGAACAATGTACCATTATGTCGTAGAAAACTTCCCTAAATGACTACATTAATTTGGATCACTTGGGAATATTTCTTTCAAAACTCAGTGAGCTCATTGACATAACAACCATTCCTAAGCGATCTGTACCAGAAGCTTTTCTGGATGATGTGAATTTAGTCATTTGTCCTGAACATGAAATGTTTACAACAATGGTATCAATGTACATGGATTCACCAAATGAACCTCTGCCAACCAACAGAGAGGTTTTAGTGTGTTCCCAGCAAACAACAGAACATGATGTGGAACTTTTGATTCGCAGAGCAGTCGGTAAACAAGAAGGTACTGCAGATCTTATGATCTCAAAGTAATTAATTAGTAGTATTTGCATTTTGTTTATTTTAAAAAACTCTGGATCTGGTTGTGCTTTTTGGTATTTGTCGATTCAAATCCTGCTGGTTTTATTTTATTTAAATGTTTTTTCAAGGAACTCATCTGTACTGTTTAGTACAAGCACAACACCTTTCCTTCCAAGTTGCTGACTCAATCGATAAGCTGCTTTTAAAACTGAAAGGGAATGAACGGAATAAGTGTAAAATTGTAGCAATGTGCACCTCAACACAGGAATGTATTGCTTCTTTTTTTATTGAGGTAACTTGTTTCAATGCCAAGTAATGGCAGTACAGATATTGAGATGTTTTTGTTAATTTCAGCAAAAAGTTGAATATGCAGTTCACCAAAATGTAGAGGAAATTAAACACTATCTAACAAGTAAACTTTCTGTTCAAACCAATTTTACACCAATCGCAGGAAACGAAAACTCAGTTTTGATGGTTTTATCTGAAAGAGCTGGACTAGGTAATTTCTACCAATATATGTCCCCACCTACTTAGGTTTCGATAAAAGGGGGTGCAGTAAGTGAACCAGCAAAATCAGTTGGAACATTTCTGTGTGACAACCTTACTCAAATTACAGCCTATAGTTTGTTTGTATTTAACAATTCTTGTAAGCAGGTTGTTTTGCTATTTTGTATCATAAGAATAAATCCTTTAGGGAATGGGCAAAACTGTAAGTTTATACTCTATTTGATTTTAAGTGCTTGGCCTGCATCCTGATTACTGCTGCACCCACATATGTGTCATAGCGACAGAATAATAACAAATTTTTGACTTTCTGACTAAAATGTTCCTTTGCGTTTGTGTGAGCATCACAGATGCATAGAGAAAATGTTTGATGATTTGACTTTTTTAAACCTTTGACTGTTTTTTTTTTGAGACATGTAGTAAATGTTGGTCAAGCACCAGGTATGACTTCTCATTTTTGCTTTGCACCAAGCAATAAAACAGATGATGCTTGATACTGAATATTCAAGCACTGGTTCAGGTCAAACCATTTCTGAAGCATGTAATTGGTCAGCATACTAAGGCTAAACAAAATTCTCTGTGTACAGATTTTTGCTTTTCGTGAAGATCTTTTTTTATCAAATTCATATCATCCACTTAATGAATTGTGNAGCATTGTTTTAGGATGTGATCAGTTTAAAAATCAGTGGGAAAACAAAAAGTAAAGATTTCCACATATATTCTAACCAAATCATTTTTTAAATTGTGCCAATTACAATCTCACTGTAAACAGCACAAATTAAACCCCACAGCCCCACTGATCAATAGTTATGGGTCCCCTTCCTGAAGGGGACACATATTGTTTTTACTCGGTTTGTTTTTTTTTCTTTGTTTTTTTCTACCCCGAGCTTGTCCATGTCGTTTTGCCATGAAATGTTTGGTGGATTTGGNCCAACCAAGCTTAACAAAACTATTTTTTGCAATTTAGGTTCAGATAGGAATAAATGATATTTTGATCAACCTACTGATTCTTGGTGCATGCCAGGACAGCAACGGTGTCGTGTGGAAACGTCAGAAAAATCACATGTACTGCATAGAGTACACACTGGAAAAAAATAGGACAAGGGTAATTTTACCTTAAAAATAATTATAAAGTGGTTTATGCTTTATTAAGCAGCAGCGCCATGTTAGAGCCAAGTGGAAGAAAGCACAACACAAAACAATAATGCAAATATTGAAGTTTCTTTAGACAATCTTATTTTTTTTAAATAACTTTGTGTCAAACAAAAACCATATCTGGTATTTAACATGGTTTAGTTTGCAAGCAATTTGCATGCAAACATTCCGCTAGCCTTTTGGCAAAAAGTACATCACTTTGGTTGACAAGTAAATCAAAAATTTAACAAAACAACCTAAATCCTTATTCACCACGACAGATATTTCCAAAGGCAAATCCATTTAGATGTTTCTGACAAAATCACCAAAAATGTTCATGCCACTTTTAATGTTCAACCGTTAGACTAGGCAATCGCTGATTGCTTATGTCTATTGATACTGGAAAGTAGATTAGAATGAAGTACCTTCATAAAGCAAAAACAGTTGACCCAACAGGAAAATTTACCTGAGTTCTTTGAAGGAACTGAGCATGCCACATCCCAGCAAACAACAAAATCAGAGCGTATCTTTACCTATATTGGGGTTAGGGATCTGAAATTAGCTCCAATCTTAAGTGGAGCAAAACATAAACAACTAAAAGTCTGTAAACAATTTAGTTTAGAGACCTGCCAAACCAAAGATTAATATTACCACAATTTACAGCATGAAATTATGCAAAATGTGGTCATTATAAATGTTTACAGAGTTGCAAAAACACAAACTTAATACACAAATGTATTAAGGATATTAAACATACAAGAGTGTTTCCAAAATGCCTTTCTAAGATGTTGAAAAGACTACTTGATGTTTACCAGGTTTTCTAGTCAGAGGCTTTGTGTTTTGTCAAAGGAACACAAAAAGTCTGTTTAAGTTGCCCTTGTGTAAACAGAAACGTTGAATAAAAATTCTGCCTACAATAGCTTGTCTATGTTGTTGCCCAGATTTAAATACCACTTTATTGATGAAAACCTGTCCTGTTGTTTTTAGCATGCAGTTTTGGACCAGCTTTTGCTTCTTCTTCCATCTGTAAAATGTGTCTCACCACAGGAAGTGTTGACAAAAAATGCAAGTGATTATGGCAACACTGTGGGAATAGACTCACAGGAGTTTGATAGTGAGACCATTCAAAGGCCATTTCAGTATTTGCTAAGACATCACCAGGGTGAAGATCTCAATGAATTTGTGTATAAAACACCTGATAAGGATCATAAAAAATGCCTACACACCCTACTCAAGTTTCATAAACTTGATGACCCATCCTGGTTGGAAATTCGCCATTTTACAAGTTTTCTCAACTGTCAGTTACGGGATTGTGAACAGTCCATCTTCTGTAGTGATCTTGTAGGTAAAGATTCTGGTCTCGGTAGTCTAAAAAAATTTGTTGTTAAGTTTATGCTTGAAATGTCTCTGGATTTTGCCACTCCATCTCTTGTTGCTGAGAGTAATGATGTGCTCAAACACCACCAAATCGAAAAAACCTGGGAGAAAGGCAATCACTCTTATCTTTTTTTTAATGAAGACCATGTTTCAATGTCATTTATGAACTTTAAGGTTCGTAAAAGTGAAAAAATTGCAAGAATGTTTGATTTGGTTTCCCCAACAAAGCGGGACCAGGTAATTGAAGAAAATATAATGAATGATTGGTTGTATTTTGGACTTATACAGCAAAGAGTCAATCTTGATGAAGATTTTGATTTAAATAGTAGACATGAGAAGATCAACTACCTGTATAGAGTGTTTGGTATGGACCACATGGTCTGTTCCGAAAAGGACCAAGCTAAGATTGAAAGCCATGATCCAGACCCAACCTATGAACTTACAACTGACAACGTTTTAAAGATGCTTGCAATCCACATGAGATTCAGATGTGATATCCCTGTAATTATCATGGGAGAAACGGGATGTGGAAAAACCAGAATGATTGAGTTTATGAGCAAGCTCAAAGCAGCTGGTGTAAGAATTAAGTCAAGACAAGGGGAGGACATACAAAACATGGTGGTGGTAAAAGTTCATGGAGGAATCACTGTGAAACACATACAGGAAAAATTTAAAGAAGCCCTTAAGATTGCTCAATTAAATAGGGATTCCTACAACATTGATACACTGCTTTTTCTGGATGAGGCAAACACAACTGAAGCGATCTATGCCATCAAAGAATTTGTGTGTGATGGTACAGTAAATGGAGAAAAAATTGACAAAAGTGGATTACACATTGTTGCTGCTTGTAACCCATACAGGAAACATAGCTCGGAAGCAATCAGGAGGATGGAAAACGCAGGACTTGGATTTAAAGTGAAAACAGATGACACAACTGACAAACTTGGTAATATCCCATTGAGATGCCTTGTTTACAGAGTGATTGCCCTTCCTCCCAGCATGCACCCACTTGTTTGGGACTTCGGTCAACTCAAGGATGTTGCAGAGAAGGTTTACATTGAGCAGATGGTTTTTCAATGCACTCAAAATTTCAATGAGAGGGAACTGATGGTCCACATACTATGTGAATCACAATCCTACATGAGAAAAAACAGAGATGATTGTTTGTTTGTTAGTCTGCGAGATATTGAGAGGTGCATATTGGCTTTCAAATGGTTTCAGGAAAATGGAAAGTGGTTGTTTGTCGATAAACACAAGATAAACACCAACATGTCCCGGTTTTCCCATTCTTTGATACAAGCAGTGGGTATGTGCTATCACATCAGCCTCACGCAGAGAAAACAATATCGCGAGATGGTCTGCAAATGCTTTGGTGACTATGATGTTAATATATCAGCTACTGAAATGAATGAGGAAATCATTGCATGCCAGTCTGTCTTTGTAGAAAGCATCTCTCTTGAAAACAAAGTTGCAACCAATGAGGCACTCAGAGAAAATGTTTTCATGATTGTTATGTGCTGTGAAATGAGAATCCCACTTTTCCTCATTGGAAAACCTGGAAGTTCAAAATCTCTGGCAAAAAATATTGTTGCCACTGCAATGCAAGGACAGAATTCAAAATTTCCTTTGTTCCAAAAGCTTAAGGAGATTCAAGTTTTATCTTTTCAGTGCAGCCCAATAACCGATGCAGTTGGTATTGAAAGTGTATTTGAGCAGTGTGCAACAATACAAGAGAAACGGGATTGCACAAAATTTGTGGCAGTTGTTGTTCTGGATGAAATTGGTTTGGCTGAGGATTCAGCTAAGATGCCTTTAAAAGTTTTGCATCCATTGCTGGAGAGTGGAGTGTCCAAAGAAGAGTTTATTTCACCCAAAATAAGGTTGGGAATTGATGTTGACAAACGAGTTGGATTCATTGGGATTTCTAATTGGGCGCTTGATCCTGCAAAAATGAATCGCGGGCTGTTCGTGCATCGTGGAGCGCCAACTGAAGATGACTTGAAACTGACAGCTGAGGGAATCTTTTCCTCTGAATCAAAGGAATTGTTCCGAGAAGTCAATGATACCGTGGACGTTGTCACAAAAACTTACATGGAAATATCAACACTTGAGGATCAGGTCTTTTTTGGACTTCGGGATTACTATGCTCTTCTGAAACTGATATATATCACTGTTCTTGAAATGAATGAAGTATTGCAGTTTCATGATGTCTTTTATGCTGTTCTTAGAAATTTTAGTGGTTCTAAATATGACTGCACAAAGAAATTTGCCAAAAGCTTGAAGCAAGTTTGGCCAAATGAAATGGAACACTGTGTTTCTTTACAAAAAATGATCAGGGATAACCTTCATAGCAATCGTCCTATTGAAAGTCGGTACTTACTGCTTATGACCAATCACTTTGCTATTGCTGATATTGTTGCCAGTATTGCTGATGAACCAAATTTAGAGGTGATTTTTGGTTCAAGCTTTCCACAAGACAACAACTACACTGAAAAATGTCGAAACATAAATCGCATTAAAATTTGCATGGAAGTTGGAAAGACTGTCCTTTTGCTTAACATGAAAGACATTTATGAGTCATTGTATGATGCATTGAACCAACAGTATGTGACTTTTTTAGGACAGCGATATGTTGATCTGGGTCTTGGTGGTCACAGGGTCAAATGTCGAGTGCACCAAAACTTCCGACTCATTGTTATGGAAGACAAGGATGTGGTTTACAATGAGTTTCCAATTCCTCTCATTAACCGATTGGAAAAACATATCTTCACTGTTCAAAACATTCTTAATATGGACCAAAATGATGCTGCAGTGCGTATTGACACATGGCTATACAATTATTCAACCCCAAAGCCATCAATACAGGACATGCATTTTTCTACGCAAGATGCATTCATTGGTTACATGGATGACACTGCAGGTTCAGCTGTCAAAGCCACATTTAGTGAACATGATGATCCTGATTTTGCAGCAGGCAAAGCAAAGAAGATGCTTATCAACACAGCAACATGTGACAGCATGTACAGATTGAAACACTCTTTGCTATCAAAGGAAAATGAGAAATGGCGTGAGGTTTATTTTGCACAGACTCATGACAACCTGTACAGGTACCTTAACCAACTACTTGCAACAGAACCTGGCAGTAGGAAAATTCATCTAAATGTTGTTTCCTTTTCCCAAATATTGACTGAACTTGATCGTACAATTCTTGAACAAACACTTTATTTACATAAAAATTCAGTAATGGTGGTGACATTGCAGCAATTTAAAACTGTAGATGAGTTTTCTCAAAAGTTGGAAGTCTTCTTCAGAAGTGCAAAAAGTGATGAGGATGAAACCACTACTTACATATTATTGATACAATGTCCACAAGCACAAACTCCAGTTAGTCTTGTTGCATGTGCCAAGTACACAGTACAAAATATGCTCTCTTCCATTCAAGATAGCATAGCGCCACGACTTATTGTTGGATTTTTGTTTACCTCTGAAAGGCAAGGCAAAGCATTTGCTGCCAATCAAATGAGCAATTTCTTCAGTGCTGAAACAGTCAACATTTTCATTGATGAGCTTAGAGTTTCAACAGACTATCTTGGTCCAACTAGTCTTTTCCAGACTAAAGAAATCAGTGAAATACTTCAAAGTGGCATAAATCTAATGGATCAGGAAAAGAAAAATACAGAACCAAAGACTAACTTCAAAGACCCAGAATTTATAATTGATCTCAACAAGTTGTTTTCTAGCTGCATGCCAGCTTCTGCAGCGAAGTTGTCTTATGAAAGCAAAGATATGAAAGATAGAATGAAATATATATTTTCCCTTATAAGAGAGGAAAATAATATTTTTTACAAAACATTTGTGCGATACCTAGCACTGAAGTTGATAGCAATCTTTGAGCACAGAGAACAAATAAATTTGACAAGTGACCAGTGGATCATTGAGCAGGCAAGTTCTCAATTGTCACTGCGTGAAGGTGGGACTTTCACAAAAACTCTTTGGCTATATTTGAAAAAAATTTCAGCTGCTTTTCTTGCATACATACTGAGTCAAATTGATGATGACAAAAACCTTGAATTACTGTGGAATCCAAACAGTGACCCAGTAAGCACCCAAATGAAGGAAACTTGGCTTGGCTTATTCAAGGATCCATTTCTCTGCAATTTAAAATGGAGTTTTTATGCAGAACGTACAAAAACTTTTGTGATCAAGACAAATCAAAGTATTTCCTGCCAGTTTCCATTTAGCAGAAAACTTGTCCAAATGTTCAACCAGCAATGGGAATTGGTTGCACATGCTGACAGCATGACTCAACAAAAGCTGTTTCACAGTAAAGTGGAAAATGGATCTCTGCAAAACACACTCAAGTCATCGACAACCCATTCCCCAGATGTAGTTGTTGAACGATTTCTGTCTGATTTAATTAGGTTAAGATACAAAAGGGGGACAGAAAATGAACTTGAGTTTATGCTTGTATGTGGTGGGTTGATGAAGTTGTTTGCGGCTAAGCAAACAAACTATGATAATGATGTTGCGATGATGAGCAATCAGATTGCATTAGTATTTTCGATGTTTCAAGCAGTGTCACCTCAACTAAAGCAAATTGCCTACTTGCTAAAACTTCAGCCACAACTATTGACTGAGGATAATGTCATTTCTTGGATTAAACGGCAGGAAGGAAATACTTCAATGATTTTGCAGGTGGAACTGTTTAAAGAGGTTGTTACCAACATTGAAAAAATGCCATTACATACTGCTGAAGAACACCAAGCGTGGAAGAGTATTATTTCACAAACCAGGTCTACAGCAGAGGGAATCCTTATATGCCAGGAAGAAAAACTCAAACAAAGATGGAAGGCCCTCACATTTGGTGCTTTGTTTCTGGATCAACTGGTTCCACCAGGACTTGCCAATACAAATTATGAGCAATACATTTGTGAGCTATTGCCCTTGGTCAAACGATTGCGGATTGGGGCATCAATGAGTGGCTTGAGCAGCTATAAGTTCTTTAAAATTGTTGTGGATACCTTAAAGGGATGTACAAAAAGCATAACACTTAAAATTTTGCTCAGGTGGCAAAAAACAAAGTGTACTAAATGTGGAAAACCATTTACTGATCCAGTACAGTTTCCATGTGGACACTGCTTGTGCAAAATATGTACTGATATTGTGAAAACTGATCACCAATGCCCTGTTTGTCGTAAACCTGTGCCGAACGATTTTGTGTTCGAAGTTGCATGCCTAACAGAAGACCAAGAAAGAGAGGCCAGTGCGTTTTCAGCAAACTGCACAACATTTTTTTTGGAATATCTTTCCACTCTTTGCTTTCCAGCACCGGGTACCATGGCTGGAGAACAGGTCATTGACAGAAACATTATAGATGGTTTAAACAAACTTGTTATCTGTGACAAGTCAACAAAGAACATGTCACCACTGGAAACATCTGCAGTTGATGAAACCCCAACTGTCAGGTCGTATATTCTCCAACTGCTTTTGCGCTATGATCACTCCAAAATACAAGAAGCATTGGAGCTGCATTTTTCGAATTTGCAAAATGTGGTTCATGATAAGCATGAGTTAATGATGATTTATGTTCGTTGTATTGAAGACTCTCTTCATGACAAGCAGGCAAACAGTTTGGACCTTTTGCAACTTTTAAAAGACCAGTTGTTGCTAATAACAAATGGGGACCTGCCAACACAAGTCAAACACTTGGATGTCGTTGCCAAGTTGAGGTTTATAATTTACAACCTTGTAACAGTTGCCCCACAGAAAAATGATAAGGTCATTTTAAATAAATGGCACATAATCATTAGGCACCTGTTGGAACAGCCACAAGTTGCAAAAGTTGCAAGGCAATATTTTGTAAAACTCTTTTGTCGAAAATTTGGGCTTGAAAAACTTGCCTTTTTGATAAAGGATGATATTTGGAAACTTATGATACCCAGTTTTGTCCACTATGAATATCAGGAAAATGAGTCAATGGATGTTTACAAACTCTTGATGGCAAATGGAACAGAAATTGCCTCAATCTACAGTCATCTAAATAAGATTGAAACTGAGCAGAACGTTGATGATCTTGTGAAATTTATCCTTAAAAAGTTGCATCAAACCGATGGAGTGGTACAGGCATGTTTGGCATTTGTGATGCACTCCATTCATGCAAAAACTAAAAAAGATGCTGTCTTACAACTGGTCGATACCATACATAACCAATGTGATGATTTTAAAACTATATCGGATCTCATGCGTACTTTTGCTCAACATTTGGAGTCAACTGACTCAAGACCCATGTTAATGGGTGTTGCATTGGCAATTTGTCTCACTGTGAAACTGAGCAACCACAACATGATGGAACATCTGGCAAAGCTTGTTAATGAACCTAGTACAGCTAGTGATATTTTTTTACCAACGATGCCCCAGTCACCTTACTTTGATGTTAAAGATGCTGTAGGAGAAGAAGTGGATGAGGATTTTGATGTGGCTCCCAAGTTTTATCAATGCCCGAATGGACATATCTATACAGTAGAAGATTGCACAAGGCCTGTAGATGGGGGTTATCGATGTCAAGTATGTGGCGTCCCCATTGGTGGTCAAGATTACAATGTTCTACATGAAGGAAACACAGAGGTTGAACTGAATGAGAGCTCTGAAACAGGATACAAACTTCCATCCCCCACAAAACGGCAAACCGATGTATTTCCAGAACGTGAGTGCAGTCGTTTGTCAGTCTCATTTTTGAGAATTGTGTTGCACTCTTGTCTGCTGATGGATCCTGGTCATGGACAAAACTTAACAGGGTAATTTTTTGTCTGTGTGGAATTAGATGTTGTTTTTAACATAAACACGTACTTACCAGTTCTGTTCCACAGAATTGTGGATGACGAAAACCCAAATAAGGCACTTGAGTTTATACGACAACAACTGCAAGTGGATATGGCTCAGTTTAGTGATTGCCTGGGGAAAAGTGAAGAGGACTCTGTTTTGTTGATCTACCAAGTTTTGCACCATATTAGAAATTCAAAGGTGATAATAAAAGAAAAAGTATGGAACATATTAACTTACATGTAAACAATTTTGATGCCAGTAGTAGGTTAATTGGTGCTGGGTTTAAACAAACTAACATTGTTTGCACAAAACTCTCTTAAGTTGGACTAATTGGCTGTTGGGCAGCATTGATAACATATGTAATTGTCAATATTAATTTAAAATTCTCTAAATCTGTTAAATTGTTGTAATTTAAATTGAGCATTAG
>QXVZ01004893.1:0-10541 GCA_008931825.1 Phallusia fumigata
TTTGCTCGAAGTAAAAAAGAAAATTTTACTTCACGGGGACTTTACACCTTTCCCTAAAAACCGCAACAACGCTCATATTTTATCTAAAAAACCATAAAAAAGTCAATGATGATCACCAAACAGCACTTTTGCGATGAGTTTTCTGATAAGCAAAAGCAATCGTTTGTAACATATTCACTGCAGTTGCGCCATTTGCACCGTGACAAGCATTTACGCTTCACGTTTCTCTGCCAATGATCAAGCCCTCTTTACGGTGAAAAGGCGGTGTTAAATAGCTGCCTGAAGAGGCCCATGTGTTGTTTTAAGACCTCGGTTTTACAAATTACATGCTTCCAAAATGCTGCATAAAATCTGTGGCAATTTGAGAAGTAATTAGGTAAAAGTGTAAGCAAATTACTATTACACAAACTCAAAAAGTTAGAATTACAATTACACCCAAAATAGTAATTAATTACATTCAGCTCAATTACTTATTGTAATTGATCCAACTCTGAAACATACCAACGACTTTAAACAGGAGTCGAATAGAAGTTGGGTTGAATGGAAACATGGAGCAATTAAAATAGAATTTGAATCTTTTTGCGCATATTTTTTACTGGTATATCCTCTTTCTTGGTTTCAAACGTCTGACAACTGACTCAAGTATTCCTGAGTAACTGGCAAATTTTGCTACCTGGGTAAATTAAATTGCGTGGGTCGACTCTGTCAAGCAAAAATGAGACAACTATGTGCAACCATGCGCCCTATTTTCTGCAATTTGCCAGCGGTAATAAGTCTAGCCTATCATGCGGCAAAAACGAGCCTTTGAACTACCGTTAAAGCTTTGATTGAGCTTAAAATTGAATTATATGCGAAACATCTTAACTCGCATTAAATTTGTGGACCCAACATATCTTAGCCGAATTTCGTCTGCGTGCAAACTGTAACTTGGCCTAAAAGTGTATAGGCCTATATGAGTATTGTGAACGATGCACACAAGTAACATTAAGTTATACAATCTGACAAATACACTCTGGTACAAATGCCTACGGGTAAAGCATTACAGATTTAATGCAGTTTTACATGCAAAACTGTCGCTGCGGGCTTAAGGTACGAGCTGCAACGTTTGTGGTTACTACTAATTCCATACAAGGCGGAAACCAAAACGACTTTGATTTAGTTGTGACCACATATGGTTCTAAAGCATACCTTTACGCATGCAATTACTAAAGCGTAAGTGTTTATGACTCTGATTTGTTATACGCAGCGAACAACGTAAATTAGTCGTGTTTTTTCTAATTCATCCCATTTCTTGGTAGCTATCTTAAATCTTGAATAATACTGATTTAATAACATATATTTCCACTCTGGGCCATTGCAACAAACGATTTGCATTTCAAATTATGCAAAAAAACAAACCATTTTTTTTACAAAAGCAGATTTCTCAATCATATCACTTGCATTCGTATCGTTTCTCTGAGTACATTCACGATCCTGAAATTTCTCAAAGTTAAAACTACACCACAGGTACAACGCCACGATATATTGTTTTGCTGCATTTCATACGCAACACACTTTAACTTCTGACCTTCCCAAGTGAACTTTTCCTTAGTTCCGCTTTGAGGGACGGATGCGGTTGCAACCACTTGTCCAATTACGTCTAGATCTGTGGTGTGGCGCCCGTCGCCCATGCAAACATACGCTACAGGGGCGATGGAGTCTTCGCGCATTTTTTGTTTTCCCTGCCAAGCGAGTAAACTTAACGTGGCGTGAAACAACAAAAGGGAAGAGGCGAACTAACTTAATTGCACAACAGGGGGCGGAACTGATCAATTCAATAACTTCTCAACGCGCTGCTGAAAATGTGGTTACATGCATAAAATGAAGCAGCGGAGAGAATCGTTGCGTCAAACTGTGACGAAGGGCATTGTACAAAACGCTATGTGACCCTTAAAACCACAAAACCTCGCTGCTTCAATGAGTTCCTGCGCGTTTTCTAAAAATATCTGGTGTCGCTTGGCTAGTATACATGGTCGTCAAACTTCCGAACTCGAGTAAACAGATAATGGCGTCTGCTGAAGGGAATGATACGTAAATGGGGCTCTTACTTTACTAATGTCCACAGCAGGACAGCTATCTGTGTAATATTGCCACGAAATTAGGCTGTTAGACAGAAAAAGAATCTACGTACTCCGTCCAAATCGCCCTTTGCATGCTTTTTTTTATTAAGGTTTAAAGCAGGGTTGTCCAACCCGTGGGCCGCATGTGCCCCCTCGAGGTTGTTTCAGTGGCACGCGATATAATTGCGAAAGCAGACTTAAATTTTCTAAAATTTTCGTTTGATGGTTCAAGTTGGTTTGTCATCAAAATATACCAGTTGTTTCTGCATGTCTACTAATTTAAAATTGCATGCCAAATGCTTTGAAAATGTACCAAAATTTGGAGTTAATGCATACCAGTTGGTATTATCGCAAAGTTAATGGCCAGTAATAACCACAAAAAAACAAAAAGTTTCACAAAAAGTTGCCTGCAACACTTCATAGTTTGGGCAGGTCTGGTTTAAACAAATATTTTAAATTGTTGACTAAGCGTGATAAGGAAAAACAGAATATATCCCCTCAGCGCAGAACTTAGCTTAAATTAGCTAAATGTACATTGTAAAAGTGGAAAGTGGCAACTGTTTGAAATCAAAAAGAAACACTTAACAATACGAAATCGAAGAGTCTTTTAGCTCAATCACTGCCAGAGGTGAAGTGCGGAAGATTGTAATATACATTTAAAGCACCAAAATACGAAACAGAACGAGATTTGAAGAAAACAATTAAATGCGTACATATTTGAGTGCTTCAAGGTTGATAGGATCTTTTGCTATTACAAAATATGCGTCATGTACACAGCTTACATCATATAAAGCAGGGGCTTTACCCAGGGATACTTGTACCCCTAAGGAATACGGGATCTATTTCTAGGGCGTACGAGGATTGTTTGTTATTTGAACATGAGAACAATAAGTACTTTTCGGAAATTACTAATGAGTTAACGAGAACTAGTTGCGATTTCAAGGAGGGAACCGACACGAAAAATAGTTAGGAATTACTGGTCTATGTGTAATTGTTCGCAAGGCTCGAAAAATTCACTAATATTAATTTTTTGTTGAAAATAAAGGTACGTTGTGTTTACATTGTTATTCCAAATTAAGTTTGTGCGTCCAGCAAAGTATTTTTCGGTAAAATCATATAAGCGGTCAAGGGGAACGTTGGCGCGAAAAAAACTGCGATTTTCCGTTTATAAACCAATCGTGTCCAACCTAACTTTTACGCGAAAACGAAAAAAGGACAACATTATCAAGGGGCGTAATGTTTTATACACAGATTTGATACATAAATGTATTACTGCAGAATAAATAGGCGTCAAAGTGCTATGATGAAAGGCGCAGAACAAGATGGAATGATTTATACGCGGCTGATAAAGTATACAAGCAAACAGGTGCTATAATCAACGCAGTGCAAAAACAAGAGTTTGGTCGTTTTTAAGGTGCATAATGAAAATTTTACATGAAAAAACCCCGACCCATTTATTGTTTTTCACAATTGTGGCAGACTTTGAACATAGGGGCCTTTTTTCACAATACACCGATGTATGGGGGTCAAATTGCAGAAAAAAAATAATCGAGTGTATGGGCGCCGCTTCCTGTGGGTGTTGCACAATAAGATTTGGAAGCACTTGATAATTGTTGCACCAGATTATGTGGAAGTTTGGTGTGAAGTGGCCTGAATTAGAGATAAGTTTGGAAAGCAAGCACCAATCAGTTTACAGTTAAATACTTTGCCACAAAGTATGTCACAATTAAGTGCAGTGGTTTCCAACTGGGATGATTTTCCAGTTAGGTTATTCATGGAAAGTGAAGTATTTCTTTTTAGGTGGACCAGTGGTTTCAAACCTTTACTATTCTTTCATATTACTACTTGTCTAGTAGGGGAGGAATGAAAAGTACCAATTAAGCGAAGGAGGAATGCATCGAAAAAGGTACGGAACCACTGATTTAGTTGCTATGAGGTGTCAAATGTCTGTTGGTGTAACGTTTGCAGTATAATGTATATTACACAAATTTCTCTACAAGCAAAAAAATAAACAAAAAAATGAACAAGATGTCCCCTACTCTATATATCTACTAAAACGCCAATCAGGAACAGGGACTTTATTTCATCCTAAACCAGTAGTCATCCATTGCACCCACCCTCGGCCCCAGATTCCCTTCAGCTGGTGCTTGCGTCACAGCAAAAGTGACGTCATACCGGACAGCAAGGATTTTCGGCCATAAGCATGACATCGATTGCGTAGAGTTCCAGCAAATCCATTATAAAGTGCCGATCGCCGACAGGGTCGAGTCCCATCGCTCTCACGTGATCTTCGGTGAGTGTGCGGTCATGTGACAGGGAAGCTTCCAGAAGGGTTTGGAAGAGTTGGTTGTTGAGCTGAGCGAAGTAGCTGTACGTGAAAGGTATATGCAGTGGATAATTTATCTTTTTTTAAAAAAATTAATACTTTTTACGTATATTTGAATTAATGGTTGTTGGATAGAAATAACCTTGGTTTTGGGCCACATATTATACTTAAATACCAGTTTTCTGTTTANTTTTCGTTTCAAGGTTCAAGTTGATCTGCCATCAAAATATACCAGTTGTTTCTGCATGCCTACTAATTTAAAATTGCACGCCAAATGCTTTGAAAATGTACCAAAATTTAGAGTTAATGCATACCAGTTGGTATTATGGCAAAGTTAATGGCCAGTAATAACCTTTTTTCACAAAAAGTTGCCTACAACACCTCATAGTTTGGGCAGGTCTGGTTTAAACAAATATTCTAAATTGTTGACTAAGCGTTATAAGGAAAAACAGAATATATCCCCTCAGCGCAGAACTTAGCTTAAATTAGCTAAATGTACATTGTAAAAGTGGAAAGTGGCAACTGTTTGAAATCAAGAAGAAATACTTAACAATGCGAAATCGAAGAGTATTTTAGCTCAATCACTGCCAGAGGTGAAGTGCGGAAGATTGTAATATACATTTAAAGCACCAAAATACGAAACAGAACGAGATTTGAAGAAAACAATTAAATGCGTACATATTTGAGTGCTTCAAGGTTGACAGGATCTTTTGCTATTACAAAATATGCGTCATGTACACAGCTTACATCATATAAAACAGGGGCTTTAACCAGGGACACTTGTACCCCTAAGTAATACGGGATCTATTTCTAGGGCGTACGAGGATTGTTTGTTATTTGAACATGAGAACAATAAGTACTTTTCGGAAATTACTAATGAGTTAACGAGAACTAGTTGCGATTTCAAGGAGGGAACCGACACGAAAAATAGTTAGGAATTACTGGTCTAATGTGTAATTGTTCGCAAGGCTCGAAAAATTCACTAATATTAATTTTTTGTTGAAAATAAAGGTACGTTGTGTTTACATTGTTATTCCAAATTAAGTTTGTGCGTCCAGCAAAGTATTTTTCGGTAAAATCATATAAGCGGTCAAGGGGAACGTTGGCGCGAAAAAAACTGCGATTTTCCGTTTATAAACCAATCGTGTCCAACCTAACTTTTACGCGAAAACGAAAAAAGGACAACATTATCAAGGGGCGTAATGTTTTATACACAGATTTGATACATAAATGTATTACTGCAGAATAAATAGGCGTCAAAGTGCTATGATGAAAGGCGCAGAACAAGATGGAATGATTTATACGCGGCTGATAAAGTATACAAGCAAACAGGTGCTATAATCAACGCAGTGCAAAAACAAGAGTTTGGTCGTTTTTAAGGTGCATAATGAAAATTTTACATGAAAAAACCCCGACCCATTTATTGTTTTTCACAATTGTGGCAGACTTTGAACATAGGGGCCTTTTTTCACAATACACCGATGTATGGGGGTCAAATTGCAGAAAAAAAATAATCGAGTGTATGGGCGCCGCTTCCTGTGGGTGTTGCACAATAAGATTTGGAAGCACTTGATAATTGTTGCACCAGATTATGTGGAAGTTTGGTGTGAAGTGGCCTGAATTAGAGATAAGTTTGGAAAGCAAGCACCAATCAGTTTACAGTTAAATACTTTGCCACAAAGTCAGTCATAATAAGGTGCAGTGGTTTCCAACTGGGATGATTTTCCAGTTAGGTTATTCATGGAAAGTGAAGTATTTCTTTTTAGGTGGACCAGTGGTTTCAAACCTTTACTATTCTTTCATATTACTACTTGTCTAGTAGGGGAGGAATGAAAAGTACCAATTAAGCGAAGGAGGAATGCATCGAAAAAGGTACGGAACCACTGATTTAGTTGCTATGAGGTGTCAAATGTCTGTTGGTGTAACGTTTGCAGTATAATGTATATTACACAAATTTCTCTACAAGCAAAAAAATAAACAAAAAAATGAACAAGATGTCCCCTACTCTATATATCTACTAAAACGCCAATCAGGAACAGGGACTTTATTTCATCCTAAACCAGTAGTCATCCATTGCACCCACCCTCGGCCCCAGATTCCCTTCAGCTGGTGCTTGCGTCACAGCAAAAGTGACGTCATACCGGACAGCAAGGATTTTCGGCCATAAGCATGACATCGATTGCGTAGAGTTCCAGCAAATCCATTATAAAGTGCCGATCGCCGACAGGGTCGAGTCCCATCGCTCTCACGTGATCTTCGGTGAGTGTGCGGTCATGTGACAGGGAAGCTTCCAGAAGGGTTTGGAAGAGTTGGTTGTTGAGCTGAGCGAAGTAGCTGTACGTGAAAGGTATATGCAGTGGATAATTTATCTTTTTTTAAAAAAATTAATACTTTTTACGTATATTTGAATTAATGGTTGTTGGATAGAAATAACCTTGGTTTTGGGCCACATATTATACTTAAATACCAGTTTTCTGTTTATTTTGTTGCAAGGCATTAGTGGTTTAATTTGTGGAATGGCGATTGGCGAAAGGTACTATTTTAAAAGTACATGTTCGACAGAGCCGCATCGACTCCATGAAGGGCATAAGGCTCTTGATTGTTCCGTGCTTGTAGGAAAATCGAGAAATAAACGTTGCAAGCAAAAGTTAAATCTATGTATTACCGGCTAAATCATGAATAATCTACACGAAAGCGCACTTTTCGGCCCCCGTCGATGAGGCCTTGGGTAATAACAAAGGTATATAACGTTACACTCAGCTACAACTTGATACGCACGTTTGGCAGAAATGCTCTTCACTAGGAACATCGTCGTCTCCACGGCACTGCTGGTGATCTAAGTCCCTCCTGAAGTATAACATTAATTAAGGATGATTTTAAAGTCAGCGACTTTTTGAGTAAAGTTCTATACCAGTGTTTGCATGAATAGGATGAATGCAATATAGCAAAATAAAAAACCCGCTGTTATGGTTCAGCTTGTGAAAGACGACTATTCGAGGGCAACTCTAGAAACCAGGCAGCAGAGCACTTGTACGTAACAGTATTAACTGGTTTTATAGGACTCCATAGCAATATAGCAAAATCGTCAAAGGACACTAAAGCGGCTGGAATCACTGTTCTATACTAACCTGTGATTCATCAGGTTTCTGTATCGTTCCTTGTCCACTTTGTTCACTTTCAGTATTGACTCGTTATGATGCGTAGTAGCCGTCACATTCTGGTTATTCACGTAGATGTCGTACAAATGTTGCTTCTCGTGAAATATACTTTCTGTGGTGCCTAAAAAATACATACAACACTATCCGCATGATTTCTGAAGGTAACAAAGTTAGGCCCTAATCTAAATTGAAAAAAAAGATTCTTATGACTACCAGGCATCCCTCTCAATGCCAAGCCCGCAAGTCTCATTGTTAAGACACAGTGCACAGTTTAAACCAGCGATGCGTCAAGATTCGGTTGGCTGAATATGCTTTTTTGGAAATCTTTCCGTTTCAGTCTAAATTTTTTAGGTAGCTAGGTGCATCACTGGTTAAAACCAACGTTTAAACAGCATCAGTACCAAACAGATACAGCCAAACTAAACCAAACAAACTGTTCTTAATTGTTTACTAATAAAAACTAGAGGGTGACCCTCACCGTTATATGCCTATTATAACCCAATTTTAAAGGGATGTATATATATTCCTTACATTATTTTACATTTGATCCCATTAACGTTTTTGCTAGCAAAAAACGCATGAGTTCCCACACACATGCAAATTGCACATTATGCAGTTTAATCTCATTACTTGCAACCTCGCCAAAACAGAAACTTTTCATTTCTGGTGCCTGCAAGCATAAAATTGATCAAAGATCATTTGGTCAGAATAAATTGAAAGTTATTTCAACACCAAATCAACCCTATAGGGCACATAGTTCGTAATCTAATTATCTGGGCAATATTGATTTCTTCGAATACCAATATTTAGCATAACCTACATGCAATGTATGACATCTCTGTTTCCAAATGGTCAATATCTGCGATGTTAACGTAGAAATAAGGCTTAGGTTGTTTGTGGTCAAATCTGTCCAGCGTGATTTTTCCAAGGCAGCAGGCACAGTAAACTGAAACAAAAATCAGCCAAACATACAAAGTTAGAAAGGAGGGGGTTAAGGTTTGGTAAGGTAAAGCCTTACCTCGATAGCAAACTACACCAATTGGGGGTTGCGAATAAAAGAGAATCCTTTTTTGCAGTAAAACAAGTTTCCAAAGAACAAAAATTTGTTCACCGAAGAACTGTATGAACTGTGAAAAGCATCCAGCAGGATGAGTTATCTGCAGAAAAAGTTGATGGTTTTATTTTGGCATTATAAAATTTATGTAAAGCGAAAGCTTTTTGGCATTAGGAAAATAAGTTGTCTTTAGAATCCTTGGAACACTGATATACTTAGTGTAAAATAGGACCACATAACCTGGTAGTGTGTGAAACTGCAAACTTGGGAAAAAAGACACAGTGGATTACTGGATTTAATTTGACTTTGCAGCAATGGCATAACTGCTGCTTCAGTAGACCAGGAAGTTATGATGTCAGTTTAAGATTGTGTGATTACTCATGTGGATATTTTGACAAGCAAAGTTACATTTTAGAACTTTGGCTAACATTCTAATCTGATTCAGAATTGGACAACAAATTTACACACAACCTATACAGACAAAAGTTTTTGCAAAAGTTTGGACCGAAGATTTTAAATTTGGTTTTTAAGAAGTGCTTTTGATCATTCAGGTCATTAGAACTGTCAATCATGAAGAACTGGAACCACCCACAATGTCGCCTAAGGTTACACACATCAATATTTTATAGCGTGGTCGGAATAAATGCAGTTGTTCTTTACTTTAGACAAAAAAACATTTTCCTTGACCTTTAAAGTCATTAACATTAAAAAGGCCAATATTCACCTAATATATCATGCAAAACATTTATGGTTAGTTGTTTAGCTTAAGAGTTCACCTGCATGTGTGGAAAGTTGTCCACTTTTATCTTCCTTGCCAATATGCTTTCTGGTTGGTTTGACAGGGAAGGCAATACACCTTGGCGATCTTTGAAGAATTCTTCGAGCTGTTCAAATTTGCCAGGTGTTTGCAGTTGATGTCTTTGGTGCAAAAAAGATTATGTCATCTTTAAATACAACTTTTTTACGGTATAAACTGTGCTTTGGTCAACAAGCTATGTTATATAAACTAACTATTAAATCTTTGAGCCTGCTACTTATTTTGTTAAACTTCCGATAATTACAGGCTCCAAAAATAAAACCATGTCCATTAATTACATGCTGCAATGTAAAATGACATGTAGTGGCAATGCAACTTCAAACATAATTATTTTAAATAGATGCTGACCCATATAATGACAACCACAGGAAAACACAAGTTTTCTGTTGGACCCACCGAACTTGGTTTTCCAAAAACTGCATATGTCGATGAAGAGTAGTGTATGAGGCAGCCAAAAGGCCGACTGATTTCATTCTTGCTCCTCGTTCAATGGCCGAGTCAAGGCGTAGTTTCTCATAACAGCTCAGGCCAAACAGATTTTTAAGTCGAAAATATCTAAAAATGTGAAAATAGTGTACTTCGCAAACGCAAGTTAATACTGGTAGTTTCTAACATATTATACTGATAAAGATGTTAACTGTTTTACTTATGGTAGTACTTTTCTTTAAAATCATAACACATTCAGAAATGGAAACAACTCTTAGCATATTGTAGTTGCATTCAAAATGTATTTAAAACATGTCATCAAATCCTAGCAAACAAGGGTGTCAAAATGGTAACAATATGAAAAATATTAACACTGACTAACATAAAATCAGATTCAATATTGTGGGCTCCACTTGGCATTGCTTTGAACTCTACAGTGCCCAAATCGACCTCTGTAGGTGTATTCCATTCCACAATGTTACCTGAAATGTATTAAAATTTTCAAATATGCAATTTAAATGAACTATAATGAACTAAACCATCCAATTTTGGAACAATTAACTATTTGAACTGTGATGCAATATTGTTTTTGTGCTGACTTTTTGTAGTTGGTGCAACAAAATTTTTAAACAAGTAAGGTTAAACCTAAACCCAAATTCAC
>QXVZ01004901.1:0-14767 GCA_008931825.1 Phallusia fumigata
AGTCAAATTTCAGCCGCTGTTCAGGTGTTTAGGCTTGCGTCACGTTTGTAAGCTTAATATGTTAAGTTGGAGAAGAAAACAGATTTAATTGTGTTTTGTGAACGGATTTTGCATCTTCCTTTTGTTTTCGTATATATTTGGTGCGAGATATCATCCAAGTGTGGTCCACGGTTTCCACAAGTTCCGTAGAATGATTTTAGAGGGTTCGCGAAACGTCTTCAGTGTCTCAATGCAATGTCGCATACTGACATCTTCCTAACATAAGTTTTAGAGTTGATTGCGCCGTATCTGGCACCACAGCGCAATACTACTAACATCACAAACAAACATTACGTGATTGTGGCTCACACAAAGTGTTTCTAAGTTAATATAATAGAATGAAGCTAATTAGAGTTAATTTTTAGTGGTCCCTGAGTCATCGATAAAATGGCGAGTAGACAGTTATGCAAATATTTTTGAGTTTCCACTGTCACAGTCGCTTTGTAAAGATAAGAGTAGCTTTCTTTCGAGTACTACACAGTACTAGCGCATGTCGGAGTATCGATACTTGCCGAAAACCGGGTCCGCTACTCGCCTTGGCAAATATCTGTGACTAATTTACTAAGAAAAAACAAAATGTAATTTTTTACTTGTAATGACAGTAAACCACTTTTCTCCCAGAGAAAAGAACTTTTACCTAAAACTGTTGAGGAATAATTCTCCATAAACCGTGCAAATATACGGAAAACAAATACTTTGCAGTTTTTATTTTTCGCTGCCCAAAATCGGCTTGTCCGTGTCGAATTCGACAAGGTTTGTAAAACAAACAGGAGTCCAATGCGAAGAATCAGAAGTCGCAAGTCCGGTAACTGGAATAGCGCCTTTGTATGTTGCGAAGGTAAACGCCAAAACATGCCAAAGGTGTTAAAGTCATCCTCGGAGAAAGGCCCGACATTTTCCACCGGGCCTCTTCGCCGCAGATTCGTGTTTCTCAGAGCCACAAACAGATTTTTGTAGGCAAATTTTACATGGTTTTGGTAAAGCTAAACCCGACCCATGCACTCGACATTTGACCTTCGAAAGATTCAAGCATTTAATGAGTTTTAGCGCAAAATAAGCACGAGCCACTTGAAGAGTTTTATATTCAGGTGATATTTGAAAACTTTAAAAATACCCTAAGCGACAAAAAACAAGAGTTGAATTGTTGGGTGCTGATGTTTCGCTCTGTACCATTCCGAAATGTCTTTGTATCAAGTATTTAATAATCCTAACAAAATTTGCTGAATTCAGCGTTTGTATTAGCCGCACAATTCTAATTATAACTCTGAAATTTGCGTTGAACGCAAAACGATACATTTGAATTTATTCTCAAAACCACTGGGTTGCGTGTTTATACATTCACAAATAAATAACATCTTTCGATAAGCTGGCGGCATTTCTGCATTAAGCCGATGCAATTCATTACACTTGCTCTTCTGATTCGCTTGTTTATAGATCGGATAAACTTCGGTGTAGTACGTGCATACAATAGTGTGTAATGCGCTTTGGCTTTGCAAAAATCCGCCGTGAAATTTGGTCTTACCTCGCAAGACGAGCGCTGTTATGTCTTAAA
Organism: Phallusia fumigata; assembly: GCA_008931825.1. NCBI lineage: Eukaryota > Metazoa > Chordata > Ascidiacea > Phlebobranchia > Ascidiidae > Phallusia > Phallusia fumigata. The sequence goes on from QXVZ01004901.1 coordinate 1,592, forward strand.
AGCTGGTGGACCGCGCAGATTTGGCTCCACAGCCTAGTTTTAATTAAAACATGCTTGGCGTAAGTAAAATCTGTTCGCAGAAGCCTTTGGATCATTCGTGCTTTGGGGTTTTTAAGCCCCTTTGCATTTTTGCAATTGCTTGCGATTCCTGGGTGTTTCCAATATTCAATCTAGCTTTAGATTTTTTTTTGGCATGCGGCCTCGAACATGAGTCATAAATTATTGAACCTACCACACCTTCTTATTGATCTCCTATCAATCATAAGCAGTTTATGTGAAAAACTACAAGGGTGGCCAATTTGCCGTTTGCATCCTTGGCCTGTCTAAGTGCATCTAAGACGCAACGGAATTTGCTGCGATGTTGACGTAATAATAGACGTCATATTTATGCATCTAGGAACTAAATTCGTTGTGATTTGTATTGCACCAGCACCAAGTTTTTCCCGAAAATGTTTTCTTACTTAAAACAGAAACAATGGCGGTTCGTTTTCACGTAAACAGGTGCAGTAAACAACTGGGCATGAGTCTTATCTATATAAGGCCGTTACCTTTCGCGCAGAAAAGCATTAAACCGCTAATCGGTCGGTCGTTAATGAAGCTTACACCTGTATTCGCGTACGCGGAAGAATTTAAGCAGCCAGACAAAAATGCAGTTCACGGTAATGTGATGCATGCCCACCTTAATTACAACACTACTCTGTCAGTGGTGGCGCAAATCCATTAAAATCATTGGGGGAGGCTTTTGATTTTTGTGAGTAATATTGTGCAGATACGTCGTATCGATTGACGGAAGTTATGGATTCACAGCACAGATTTTTATGTCGCAAAAATGGGTTACATTTCGGGTGAGACGGTCTTAAAACGCCGTTAAAACTGTTTGCGATCGCATAAGTATTTGAAAAGTGCTAAAATTGTTTAACGCTACAGTAAACCAGCTTTGAACCCACTTTAAATTTGGTTTTCATCCTGTACAAAATATTGGGGGACATATGAAGTCCCCTTTACCCAAATTTTTAGTGGGACATGTCCCCCAGCTCCCCTGGGATTTGCGCCCGTGTCTGTCAGTAAAGAAACATTTGACCGACTAAAGAAACTGTTTGAATTTCTTGTTTGCAGGACTTTGGAGTATACCAACATTGAAGTTCTCAACGAAACCTCGCTGAATCGTACCAAGCTCGGCCTCCTTCTTGACTTGTAAGTGATTTGCAATATTGCTACTTGGTCGAAACGACTTCCCAATGAGCTAGACCTTTGACGAACTAAATCGTTGCGCTCTCCTTACTTGGCGCCACGAATTGCAACTCTAAAGTCCAAGATGAGCCGGGGGTGACGACAACAAAGGTTAAGGTCGGGTTTAAAAATGGTACAAAAAGGGGCAAAACTCAGGTTAAAAGCTATCGGCCATTTTTCACATCATAAAATTAGTAGAGTGCTTTCACCACTTGAGTCACTTTTGCGACAAAAGGAAATGTCTATGCGCAGAGAACGTTTGTTACAAGTTGGACTTGGTTAAAATTGCCGGAAAATGGAATTAAAATCTCCGTTTTCAATTTTTAAACATGGGATTGTGAAAGAATTTCCCCCCTTCGAAACTGTCATGTATCCGACCACGGAGCGGGGTCACGTATGGCGTTTGACCTTTTTTCGCTTGTCACCCCGATACTATTGCGGCCTTTGAAGTTTTGAATACTTCCTCATTGCGTGTATTGGTGGCGTTTCTGTTTTATGTGTGCGAACGCGCACGTAGGCCTCGGTTTATTCTTAACCTTGATGGCAAAGGGCGCGCAAAATTTTGATACGAAAGTCAACTTACATTTCACCAGACTGCCTAACACATTGCAATGGAATATTTTACTGTTCGCTGTGAAAGGTTTGCAAACTATCGAGCAGTGGTTCTCAACCGGGGGCCCACAAAGCGTTTTCAGGGGGTCCGCGGCAACAAACAGCACGCGCGCTGTTAGAGTAATAAGGCACCATTTTCGAAAGCCCTGTTCACTGACAATTGAAATGATGGTAGAGAGACATTGTGACAACGTAGAACACATACTGAATGCATGCAAAGCATGAAACACGTGCCATGCATGACCGTATGAAGTTAAAGTGGTCCATGTTTGCTACTTTAGAGGGTAATGGGGGTCAAATGAGAGACAGCCCTCACTAGGAGTAGCACACCTGATCAAAGCAACTAAATATTTCATCGCAAAAGAGGAAAATTAAGGAAATTAGACAACGGGGTGTCAGAAAGTTTAAAGGAATTACCCCTCTTGGATTACTTTCCGCTCATTTGGCCATGAAACGAGACACCTCAAGTCGGGTATAACGCGTTTGTATTCAACTTTTCCAAAAACGCGCCCAAGAAGGGTCTTCGTTTTTACTCAATTCAATTTTTTTGATTTGGGATGTAACTAATGTTAACTTGTACAAAACTCAGCTATTAGAATACGGTAANCCCACCTTAATTACAACACTACTCTGTCAGCAGTGGCGCAAATCCATTAAAATCATTGGGGGAGGCTTTTGATATTTGTGAGTAATTTTGTGCAGATACGTCGTATCGATTGACGGAAGTTATGGATTCACAGCACAGATTTTTATGTCACAAAAATGGGTTACATTTCGGGTGAGACGGTCTTAAAACGCCGTTAAAACTGTTTGCGATCGCATAAGTATTTGAAAAGTGCTAAAATTGTTTAACGCTACAGTAAACCAGCTTTGAACACACTTAAAAGTTGGTTTTCATCCTTATTTAATAAAATACACCTGTACAAAATATTGGGGGGACTTATGAAGTCCCCTTTTTAGTGGGACATGTCCCCCAGCTCCCCTGGGATCTGCGCCCGTGTCAGTCAATAAAAAACATTTGACCGGCTAAAGAGACTGTTCGAATTTCTTGTTTGCAGGACTTTGGAGTATACCAACATTGAAGTTCTCAACGAAACCTCACTGAATCGTACCAAGCTCGGTCTACTTCTTGACTTGTAAGTGATTTGCAATCTTGCTACTTGGTCGAAACGACTTCCCAATGAGCTAGACCTTTGACGAAATAAATCGTTGCGCTCTCCTTACTTGGCGCCACGAATTGCAACTCTTAAGTCCAAGATGAGCCGGGGGTGACGACAAGCAAAGGTTAAGGTCGGGTTTAAAAAGGTAAAAAGGGGGCAACACTCGCGTTAAAAGCGATCGGCCATTTTTCACATCATAAAATTAGTAGATTTGTTAAACATGCAACTGCTAGCGCCTTCACCGTTTCACCATTTCTGTTACTTTTGCGACAAAAGGAAATGTCTGTGCGCAGTGAACGTTTGTTACAAGTTAGACTTGGTTAAAATTGTCGGAAAATGGAATTAAAATCTCCGTTTTTAATTTTAAACACGGGATTGTGAAAGAATTTTCCTCTTTCGAAACTGTTATGTATACGACCACGGAGCGGGGTCACGTATGGTGTTTGACCTTTTTTCGCTTGTCACCCCGATACTATTGCGGCCTTTGAAGTTTTGAATACTTCCTCATTGCGTGTATTGGTGGCGTTTCTGTTTGATGTGTGCGAACGTGCACGTAGGCCTCGGTTTATTCTTAACCTTGATGGCAAAGGGCGCGCAAAATTTTGATACGAAAGTCACCCTACATTGTCACAAACTGCCTAACACATTGCAATGGAATATTTTACTGACCGCTGTGATAGGTTTGTAAACTATAGAGCAGTGGTTCTCAACCGGGGGCACACAAAGCGTTTTCAGGGGGTCCGCGGCAACAAACAGCACGCGCGCTGTTAGAGTAATAAGGCACCATTTTCGAAAGCCATGTTCACTGACAATTGAAATGATTGTAGAGAGACATTGTGACAATGTAGAACACATACTGAATGCATGCAAAGCATGAAACACGTGCCATGCTTGGCCATATAAAGTTAAAGTGGTCCGTGTTTGCTACTTTAGAGGGTAATGGGGGTCAAAGGAGAGACAACCCTCACTGGGAGTAGCATAACTGATCAAAGCAACTAAATATTTTATCGCAAAAGATCAAGGAAATTAGACAACGGGGTGTCAGAAAGTTTAAAGGAATTACCCCTCTTGGATTACTTTCCGCTCATTTGGCCATGAAACGAGACACCTCAAGTCGGGTATAACGCGTTTGTATTCAACTTTTCCAAAAACGCGCCCAAGAAGGGTCTTCGTTTTTACTCAATTCAATTTTTTTGATTTGGAATGAAACTAATGTTAACTTGTACAAAACTCAGCTATTAGAATACGGTAAAACGCAGAATAGTATATTTCGCCCACAGACTTCTCCGCGATTAAAAATGATGTCAAACCATTAATCAACAAAGCCGTGTTCAAATTTTACGAGATATCTTTGCCAGTTGTATAAGTGAGACAACAACTTGTTTAAACCAGTTATAAATGTTTCAAAGATTTTCAATTTGGCACCAAAGATGTTTTGAAAGTGTAGGCTATGAATGAGTTTAATAGTAAGCTCAAAGTCAGCGTCAACGGCATTAAAATATGCGCTTTGCAAATTGGAACAGTTGCCCAATCAGATCAACCAATATGTCGCCCAATACCTTCGCCTGATAAGAAATTTTTGCCGCCTAATTTCCGGCCTTTTTACCCCGAATATCTGACATATCGTCGTAAAGCTCGTCTTATCACATTTCAAGCAAATATTTTTCACCGTCATACCTACGTATCCATCAGTTTATCAGCCACGATAACATTTGATCTCTGGTGACACTAAAATTAGATCGTAGTTGTCCGTCATCTTTGCTAACGTTGATCTAGGCAGGTTTATGGACGTTGGATCAAGTCTTAAAATGAGTTGGACAATAACCTTCATTGAAATCGCGTTGTCAGCATAACGGTGGAATGAAAACGCTAAGTTTATAATCTTGTAGATTTTCTTGTGGTATCATTTCGTCTATTTTGTGATAAGATTTGCTGAGTTGTTGAAAAGATTAATTGGGAAACAATTGGAATAGGGAAAATTGATAATATTGTAAGTTGTTGTTATACCAACAGCATTGTATTACTGACATATTTTGTTAAACAACGACATTGGTAAAACGAAATGAGCAAGTAATGAAAAGCACAACACGATAAAGCAAAATGCAAACCTAAAACACCAAGCTCTCTATCGCTAAAGCGCATTAAGCTACCAACGAAAAGAGCCAAATAGTGTGTTGAATTTGTTTGAATAAGAAACTGATAGTGCCGTGATAAGGCGAAACGTATATTTCTATGTTTCAAACCGAATACTCTTGTTTCTTGCAAACTTGTTTCCATGCCTGAAAGAAAGTTTTTGATTTGTCTTTTACTTGGGGGAAACTGCTGATTAAGGGCTTACCAGCAGGAAGTGTTGATTTCATCAAAGCGCCGAATAATTGTCTTCATGTCCCGCGGAAGAAGGGTTAATGGCGTCTGCCCAAAGCGCACGTGGTTGTACAGGGCAGGTGATAATGATGTAATTCTCTCCACCGTTGCCGCCACACCGCAGCAAATTGTTATGTCTTGTAACTTCCAATATCGTTCCCACCGCTCGTTAAAAGTTAATTTATCTGCCGCAAACTGGTTATTAGCCAGCAGTCCAACCTGGACACGTTGCTTGCCTTTGCACTTCGTCGCCACGACTTCAAGTGATGTCGCGGCTCTGAATCCTGGCGATAACACAACTCAATCACCGGTAATTACAGCTGGTTTCAGAGAAATCTAAAATTATTTTCCTCATGACGGTCGCCAGCAACCTCCAAGAATTACCCGAATCGTGCCGGTTTTAAGTTTTAAGTCCATTTCGTGCACCTGTGGTGTTCTAACAAGTCGACTCGACATGCAAGCAAGCAGCTTAAGATAGACCTAATCTTGTTTTTGCTTGTCTTTGCGAAGTTTGTGGACTTAATGGAATGAAAGTGAGCCTTTGCGCGAGGTACACGTCCCGTAAGGTTGCGGATTTTGGCCTGGCAGCGCGCTGGTAAATGATGTCTCGCACAGATGCATGTGGAGACGTCGTATGTGACGGAAAGTGGCCGTAATCTGGATCACAACACACCTACTCCGGGCAGCTAATTCTCGCCTCGAGCCCTTTGTTTTCGCGATGTGGCTTTTTTGTTTTGCGCATGAACGCCACGTCGCAGCATTGTTTGTTGTCGCTGCAGATCCGCTCGTATTTAGCCGGTCACGTTTTATTAGAAAGTGGCCAGGAACAGCTCGTGAAATTTACCGCAGCGGTTTTCGCTGCGCTCCCGCGCGGATAATGCGATTGCTGCGATCCCGTAGTAAGACACAGAAACGCCACCGCAAATGCCCTGTGATGAATGGCCAGCGCATCGGCAACATCCAAAACTTCGCTGAAAAGCCGGTCACTGACTTCCGCTTGTGTTTCTATTTCAGCACGCACTCCTACGACGACCTGCTGAAGAGGATCGGAGCGAAGACATTTTCTGGTTTCAGCGAGCTTCAAACTGTGTAAGTATACCTTGTCTGGCCGCAAATGTATACAGGATTCGGCGGGTGTTTGTTTCAACGTCTGAATTTGGCGCATTCCTCAGCGTTGGAGCGATTAATGCCCGACAGGCTTTATAAATAGTGCTTCTCTGAACGTGCGGTGTCAAAACAGGTGTAAAAATTAGACTGCAAACACCGATAAGAAACCCCTACACGAGTTTTGTTGCAATCAACTTCCTTAAGTGGGCCCCCAGGCCAGATGTTTGCAGAAACCTGCGGCAGAATTAAACATATTTTGCACGAGTTTCAAGAAAATGTTTTCTCCAAATTGCGTCCTTTTTGCTGAAACTGCTCTCCCAGGTTGATTGCACACAGCTCTTTGGTAACAATATCTAACTACACTATCTTTGTGAGGTTAGATATCAGGCGGGTGTCTGGGGAGTAAATTTTACACTTGTAAATATTTGTAAATTGTAAAGTAAATTTGTAAATTTTGAAACCACAGTTGCCTGCACAAAAGTAGCTCGCAACTTGCTGTAAACTTGCTTGAAACGAGGGTCAATATGGGAAACCACAGTTAACTGTTGAAAAATCCACTTAGGACGTTTACGGCCATGCAGTGGTTTATTGACCGAAAACACATCGGAAAAGTAAGTTTAGTCGATAGAGGTACGTGGAGCTTCTAACAAGCGCTGAAATACGGTCGAGGGAAGGAGATTGCAACTATTTGCTATTTTGGGCTTTCATCGATTGACCACATCACTCGACGAAAAACAAAAAAAAATTCGCGCTTTTTGCCCCGGAGTTTACTGGAGTGAAAAGATTGAACTTTGCATTGGCACGGTCGGCGTTTGGGCTTCTCATTTAAGATTTCCCCTTAAAGCTTTTAGAACGTCAATAAGTGTTTAGCCACAAACATAAAACTGTTATGAATATAGTCCAGAAGCCTTCAAGACAAAACTCTATGCGAGAACGACGATTTAAGACAGTCACTAAAGGGGTTCATGTCATTGTTAGGAGCCTATAACAAATTTTACGCAAGATTCTCTATTTAGTAATAAATCCTTGATTTATCGTAACAAACAAATTTTCTCGACAAATTCGCGGATAAACATAGCACCTTGATTCATTACCNAATTTATAGTACGAAATGGGCAAAAAGCCAACCTTTCATCTTGTCGTTTAGAGAAAAAATTACACGGTTAACCAGACAAAGCTGGTTTAAAAACTGCTTTACATAACGTTGTAACGGGTGTAGCTTGTCAACTACTTCCAACTCTAGGATTATTTTACCAGTTAATTTAAAAAAACGTCTCTAAGGCTGACCGTAAAAAGCTGGCTCGCGAACCAGTTTTAATTTTACATGCAAGCAGGCTTATGCAACCACAGTAGCATAAGCCTTGGGTGTGATATTCTTGAAAATGCAGGCCCAGGATTAGTCTCTGCGGTGGTCGGAGCACCTTTGCCGGGGGCCTTGCAATTGTTTGTTTTTGCAGTGCTAATCACGTATCAGTAGATTCGCTTCTCGTACAATCGTTTAAGCCTTGGCCCGTAGGGTAATTCCACTTCGCAATACAAAGTGTCAGATTCGCGGTGCTGGCAATTTGCAACTTGATGACATTAACCAAATCTGGTGATGTGTTATTTGTATTACACATTATGTAATTTTAATTAGGTTTTGAAGTATATTCAACCACAGAACTGATTATAATGACAAGAGCGGCTGTCGGAACGCTTGCAATAAAATGTATTCACTACATACAAGTTTTCTGGCAGTTATGTTTTTAATTAATCTATCCTTCAAATCCGTCCAAATCATGTTTACTTTTTAAAAATCTGAACCGCACTTTGAACACACTCAAAAATTAATTACCTCCCCCAAACAAACAACGGTAACTTTGTTATTCAACTCCCGTTGCGGTAAAAATAAAAGTCATTAGACGCAAAAGTACTACAAAGGGGGTCGGAAATTTCAAGCCTCATTAGAGCTTAAGTGTTTCGGGTCATCCCTCTTTCGCCATTGTTATTCACAGTTGTTTTCATTGCAGAACCATCGAATACGTACAAAGCCTCACCACAATATCCAGCACGGCCTTTCAGGGCGCCCCAAACCTTCGAAACATGTAAGTAGTTTTTAATATTTATAGTTATGTATTCTCTGCTTTTTGAGCCTTTAGTTTGAAAGTCCTCAATATCCCCGAAAAATTGGGGCTCTCTCAAAAATACGTCTGCCTTTATCGTTGGTCCGCTTAGTACAGTCTTCATGCGATGGTATGGTAGCAAAGTTTGTTTTTGTGATTGCAGGTAGCCGAGTTCGACAAACAAATGTATTTTAAAACGTTACGTCAACTCGTTAAGACGCCTTCCGCTTACCAAAATACTATCTGAGGATATTGCCGTTAATCCGGTGCATCTGAAGCACCCAACGTGGCCACAAGATAGCAATCTAACTTAAACCTAATCCAACTTGCCCAACATGGCGTGTGTGTTACACGTTTTCATTTTACAGAGTTTTGAGAGAGACAGGCCTTACAAGAATCCAAGGCTTCAATGGCTTGACGGGTCCTTTCGTACGAACACTTCTTAAGATGTAAGTACATGCACCAACGACATGGCTTTTAATAGAGAGGGGAAAATCCACTTGACAACCCCTTCCGAACGTTTGCATGGCTCATGTATTATGTGTTTATACTACAGTGGTTATACTAAGAATTCAAAAAAGCAGTTTCTCAATTTTGTGACTCAAGTCAAGACCAATGTTTTTCCACCAGTGTCCTAAGTCAAGTCAAGTCTTTTACCAGCAGTGTCTTGAGTCAAGTCCAGTTTTTTACGGGAAGTATCAAAAATCAAGTCAAGTCATTCACCATTAGCGTCTCAAGTCAAGTAGAGTCTTTGTTTTGAGCGGACTCGAGTCGAGTCCGTTCCGCTCTAGAAACGCACCCGACTGGAGTCATACCAACGCTGTATTAATCAAGTAGTTAATCGAAGAAAATGATATGCGCTTGAACATAAATCATAACAGTCCGAACGGCAAGACAAGGGTGCTGCTTAGTCACCATGCAAAACACGGTAGAGTTGTAAATAAACGCAGAAGGCATTTTCGGCGATGAGTAAACGCTGCCGTGTGTGTAACAAACCTGTGGCGTTGACAGTTGTAGGAGAAGATCCAGTAGTGACTTGAACGCAGATGTGATGCGTTTGCGGTATGTCGCATTGCTCCACCTGGGATTAAGACATAAGTCCCCCGGGCGCCGTCCCAAGACTATTAACTTATTAAGCTTGTTACAAGCGACAGTATACGTCTACATAAGTTGTCGCAACTATGAGAAGCATCCTGTCTGGATAACGAATCACCCCTGTTGACGTGGAAGTGTAAACCCGGTTCCGAACTAGCTTCTACGTCGGTTCAGAACAGGGGTTTCTAACCAGGATTACGAATTCTGATTCTTGGGGGTGCACGAATGAGTCAATTGTATAGATACTGCATTGTTTCTATAATATCCACACAAAAATCCGGTTATTACATAAGGGGGTACAAGAAATGTTTGGTTATTTCAATAGGGCACTGAGAAGGAAAAACGTTAAGAACGACTGGTTTAGAAAGTTTTGGAAGACTTTTGAAGCCACCGTAAACAACTTTCCTAAACATATGTGTGTCTTCGCCTATTGGGACTTGCCGGAAACGAGTTGTATTTATTGTTTTGCAGAACCTTATCCAACAACCACAAGCTGACTAAAGTTCACAGGGACTCCTTTTCAAACATCACTGCCGTCGAACTGGAAATGTAAGTACTCACAACAACCAACGGAAATCAACCCTTTTTCGTTCTCCAGGGGCAAAATACATGTTTAAAAAACCTTCAAAACGACCGATTCACTTTGTCCAATATTTAACTCATATTTGTACAACATATGACGTCATTTAGTGCAATGGCGTCATACAGAGTGCTACGACGTCATGTATTTACATTTATTTTCCGACCATGACGTTATTTGCATTTTTTAATCCAACGATGACGTCATTAACACCCCCGTCTGCGCCCCCGTGTAAAATTCCCCCAAACGCAACGTGCTACCCGTTTAGGATGAACCACTCGGACTCCGCGCGCATTAAGAGAAGTGATATTCAAATCATATGGTTTATGATCGCGTACTGGTGAATCCCATTAAATTCACTAGGGATTTGAACAAGCCGACCGAGAAGCGTCATGTGAATGTGAGAGGCCCTATCAATGCGTGCGACATGATACGACATTCGGCTTGAGTGTCATTGTGGTGTGCCGGATTCTAAAACCGGCTCGATTTTATCGGTGCAGGTGTCGGATTTGTCACATCGATAACCGCAATTGCCTGGCATCTTTTGGATATCCGCGTGTTCGGGGGATTCCTGCCAATTGCGGTATTCACTGCATCCCTTACATGGCCTTTTCGGAAGAAAGCCTCTACTGAAGAATCGTCAATCGACGAAATATATTTATACTTCAGTATTTAAATCATTTCCAACCGAGAGGGAATTCCCCAAAGTGGACATTTTATGAATTTCCACTTTATATTTAAGTTATTCATGATAAGTGTAGTAATTATTTTTGTCTAAAGTCCAGTGGTTCCAAACCTTTTAATATTACTTCATATCACTTCTAGTAGTGCGGAAATGAAGTGTTTCAAAGTAAATAAAGGGGGGAATGCATCAAAAAGGCTGGGAATATCTGATTAACTTATCCATGCTGGCTGATTTTGTAGTTTGGACCTTGCCTTAAATCTGAAGTTAACAAACACAGAACAAGTTCGCAGCAAGATACCTAGATTTTTTTAACTTTAAAACCGAACATATCTTTCGCAAATGTTTTTAAATATTTTCATTTGTTTTTAAATATTTTCTAGCCCATATAGTTCTTTAAAACCATATGCTTTATTTAACAAACGTTTTGGCAATAACTCATGCCATCATCAGTGGTACAAGTTATGAGTGGTTGCCGAAACGTTCAAATATTGCTTATTGGCATAATTTAAAATAGCCGAATGATTCATTCTGAAAGTGTCATGTATTTTATTCGACAAAATCAGCCTTGTTGTCACAGAGCAAAATAATAAAGTTGATTTGTTTTCAGAAAAATTGTTTCCAACCCAAGTCTGACAGAAGTTGAAGATTTCGCCTTTCGTGGGAGTCGCGTTACCACTTTGTAAGTTTTGGTTACATCGCTTGGCAAGCTTGAATATTTGTGATCAATCACAGAATTGTTTTTGCAGGGTTTTGGATTACAACGACGCCCTAAATAACTTACGGGAATTCGCTTTTTCTGGGATCAACAATTTTCATGAATTGTGAGTGTTTTACATGAGTTTGGCACGATTTTTGTAAATAGGTGTTTTAGTTTTCTGCACACAAATTCATTTCCAATTTGTAAATTGTATAATTAATGTTAGTGTATGCTTTTTGTTCAGTTGTTTGTTTGATTTCGCACTACAGACATTTCAAATTGCAAATGTTTAAAAGCAACACACGACAGCAGTTTACAAAAATGTACCATTGTCAACTGCAAATACAACACTCATATTACAACTACAAACCTTTGTGCCACATCTACTATCACTTTTGTGGTACTTTGCGATCGGCTTTGGCTATTAGGTGTGCCACGCCACTAACGAAAGTTACTGTTTATGCGAGACACAACGAAATGTTGTGAGACGACACTAAGTACAAATCCATTTAAGTTAAGAGCGGGTTTTGCTCACTCCTGTAAGCGAAGGGAAATGTTTTCCGCAATGTAAAGCTATCTGATAAAGAGAACCCTCTAAAAAAGAGCATAAATTTTAGACACCCACATCGACATGATGTGAAATATACTTGTAAGTTGTTTTTTCGGCATTTTTTATTGCAGTTGTTGTACAATGTTCCTCTTGAATCACAGAAACTCTTACAGTTAATCACAACACAAGTTCATCTTATTCAAATAGAAATAAAACTACATATTTAACAAACATATACATGTAGCAAACAAGTCAATAGAGAAGTTAAACAAACATTGGCAAAATCACTCATGCATACAATTAAAGGTATGGTAATTTAAAGGGAAAACACATTTTTTTATTCTAACAACAGTAAACCAATATCCCAAAGTTTTTTGTAGGACGGTTTAATTTGGTTGCACTTTCAGCACAAGTATTTGTAAACATTTAAGTTACGATAATTTATGTCGTTTTCTTAGATTTTTGAAACGAACGGCGATTTCAAGCCTTCCTACATCAGGTATGGAAAGTCTTTCCAGTCTGGACATAACAGACACCCCGAATCTTATCCGGTTTAAAACTGACGGTCTCCCATCCCTACGTGAAGCAATGGTCACTTATCCTGCACACTGCTGCGCCTTGAACAAGGAATACGGCTTCGGAACAATTTTCCAGTCGGAAGATCAGGATGACCTGGTTCCATGTGATTCTGATGATGCCTCGGAGGTCCCGGAAATGGTCCAACTCCCACAGGATGATGCGATTTCGGATTTATCAACCTACGAATGGAATCCCCTCACCATTGGCAACGGTATGGCTTAATGTTTAAAGCGGTGGGGTTTTCAAGAAGATTATTTGTTATCCTCTGTAGTGCACAAATATCTGCAGCTTATACGTGAAAACAGCACTTAAAGATCGAATATGTAACTTCGTCGCGGCGGTTAAGGCCATGTCGTTCACCCCTAAAGCGGAAGTTGAAAAACTGTTTATACGTGGACATGTACCCTAAAGAGAG
>QXVZ01004902.1:7346-22369 GCA_008931825.1 Phallusia fumigata
CCAAGCAATACCTCAAGGAGTTCAACAGCACTGGATCGCTGATCTACGTCCATTTCCAGACAACAGTGAAGAAAGTCATGGAAAACATCAGATAGTCGTTCTGGTTGTTGAATCTCTGGCGTCCCGTTAGTTGCGATCAAATACAAAGCCTGGTTAAAAAATCAGATATAATTTAAACATTGTGCTGGTGGAAACTTAAAAATACAGTTTGGATTTTAAGATTGCTGGCTTAACTTACTCTGAGAGGATTTTCATTCAAATAAGGTGGTTCCCCTTCGACCATCTCAATAGCCATTATTCCCAAACTCCAAATGTCCACCTGTGAAAAAAAGATACAACTTACTTTTTACAGCAGCCCTTATTAGTTGTAAAATATCACTGCACATAATCTGTGCAGTCATCTCCATAAACATGGGATACAACATTTGCCACATCAATGTATCTGCAGCAAATCATAAACACGCAAAACATGGGTTTTGTTAAACTGTATTACCTTCGGTCCATACGCTTTTCTCGTTACCACTTCAGGGGCCATCCAGTATGGGGTCCCAACCATTGTTGACCTTTTACTCTGTTCCGGGGTGATTTGGGCACAAAATCCAAAATCAGCTGCAAGGAGATATGATTGGTTTACAGACTGTTCATTTTACTGAGGATTGCCCTCACTTTTGCACATGCTACCCTACTAGCACCAAAGAAATAAGTCTTGAAGAGTTCTGTATGTTTGGCTACATCTCTGCATAGTACTTACTTAGTTTTACGCTTCCCTGCATTCCAAGCAAGATATTGTCACTCTTAATATCCCTATGAATGACATTCCTGCTGTGTAGGAACTCCAAAGCTTGAAGGCACTGGAAGCATAACAACATATTATAAATCCCTGCTAGACTGCACCGTTAGTGAATTATGTTGCCATACAAATTACACACCTCTCGACAAACTGCTGCAATTTGTCCTTCATCCATACAGGTTTCCGTGACAACGTCAGTAAGCGAACCACCTGGCAGATATTCCATTACAACCCATAGCTCTTCACCCTACAAAATCAATCAGTTCAAGGAAAGTATAACTACAAAGACATCAGGAAAGTTAGTGCTGAAATAACATCACTAAAGTTTGTGTAAAAAAGGAAACGAATAATTTTTTTCTCCAGAAGCTAAGAAGTGCGTGTGTTTAAGATGAGATTACCATTAACACCTCCTAAAGGCATCGAATAATACCCGCCAACATGGAATTTAAGTAAAAACAAGGAAAACCTAAAATACACCTTACCAAAATAGCTAACGCTATTGCAATAGCTTCCTTTACAAAACGGAAAAAGCCGGTTATATATATCCAGGTGTTTTATTGCTCATACCTTTAAATATGAGTCAAGGTAGTTGACAATATTTGGGTGCTTATTCTCCCTCATGACGATAATTTCGTTGATAATTAACTCTTTTTTGGGCTGTTGGGACAAGTTCATCTGCTTGATGGCCACCTGATCAACAGTAGCAACATCTTCTGCTGTGTAAACTGTCCCCGAGGCCCTGAGAGCAAAGAATTTCACATGAATATAATTATTACTGAAGACTGTAATATACTTGGTATATATGCACTGTGTATGTTTATATTTGTGTGCGTGTGCATATGTTATATTTACATGGGCTGGTTAGTAGTCACAGCCTGACCTAGTTATTAACAAACACCTTTTTGAAGAAGCTGCCAAAAACAAATACACAAATACATATAGGGTTCCTACTTAACACACGCACACAATTAAAAATGCAATTAAATATTTGTATTTGTTTTTACCAAAAAGGCAGTGACGATTAGGACTACTCTCTTGTATTTAAATCTACATGTTAGGTTAGGTACAATTGATGCTAAAAGAAGTGAGGCTTACCCTTGGCCAATTTTTTCAAACTTCGTGTACTTGGTATCTGGGTTGCCCATGCTCACAATAGTACCTGGAAACAAAAAAAAACATCAGGTTTCAAAACTGTTTTTTACTGAAAAGCTTTTCTGCAGAAAAATATAACAAAAGTGCAGTATACTTACGTAATTTGGCCAAAACCTCCTCATCTGAAATTTTCTTCTTTTTCTGTTTTTCATTCCGAATGGCCTGATTAGGATTGGTTGTGGCATTTTGAGTTGTGGTTGTGGAGGGCGGCGGCCCAAGAGGGTCAATGACCGATCTTGTGTATATCTAACACATGGTAAAAGTGGGGTTACCATTACATATTACTTTCACTTTTTACCAAAACTAATAATTTGCCTTTTGACAGATATATTTTATACCCACTTAACATTTTTGAATTTTAATAAACACTGAGTAAATACGACAGATTCGACACATTTTAAAGCTCTTTTGATTCCAAAAAATATCAACAAGAGGTCAAAAAGCAGAACTAATTTCCGAACAATATAACTATAACTGATACATGACAAAATCTCCATTACAGAATTTCAACAAAAAGACTTACAGATTTAGTGTGATCCTGTCGAGGAGCTATGGCTGGCGGGGGTCCATCATCATCCCCTGAATCACTTTCTTGCTCCTCTTCTGATCCCTGCTTGGGGACATTGTGATGGAGAACCGAAGGCTCGAGTGGTTTTGGACCAGCATTTTGACTTGGCTATAATTTTGAAACACTTTTAGAATGCAGTTAAAAAAATTTAGGCTGCGGTTTTTGACTCATTTACTCTGCACACATGTTCAAAAATAGAAAAAAAACTGATTTGACTCACACCAATACATTGTTTAGCGAGTGCTGCTTCTACACAGAGCCCAATCAGTTAATGACAAGTCACATTACCTTCAGAACAGCTTGANTCCTGAATCTTGTACACACTGACTGGGTCACGACCTAAACAAGGTAACATCCATACTTATTCAGTACAGACATAATTGTATGTAGACTGCGTGTCCCCTAGTACGGCACATACAGCGAAAGTCACATTGTTCACCATTGTAAACATTGCTCAATGCTTTTAGGCAGAGGGTGCGCAACCTAGAAATTGTGCGGCCCGCGAAACGATTTCAGTGCATTACTTTTCTTTTTTGTGCTTTGCCGATCTGGGTTCAGTTTTTTATCCTTGACGTAACAATGCCACAAGGAGAGTAAAGCGAACAACGGCATTCCTTTGTTAACGAAATGTTCTATTTTGACATGCATTTAGACAAATCCAGCCTTCATTAAACAATAGTACTACCCGCGGTCTAATGCTGGTGATTGTATTCTGCCCTCCAGTAATAAAGGTTGCACGCTTCTGTTTTAGAGTATTGTAAACTCGCAGATGTATCTTACCCACGGGAAATATTTCCACATACATATTAGAGTTTTTGTTCAGTTAACTAAGAATGGCAGTACGGTACGTATTTGGTTGTGTGTACCAGGTATCTTGTTACGAAGAGCTACCGAACCACCGTACGGTACCTTCAACTGATTTTTGCTGCGTACCGTACTGCCATCCTTGTAGCTGACTCAACAAATGTCTCCAGAATCCTATCCTTAACGTTCCTAATACAGACCTTGATTGAGAAACGATTCAATGACTGACCTACGTATGTTGGGTCTCCCAGCCTTGTCCGTTGTTCTTCCTTAATCGCCTCCTGACGCTTTCCGAAGCGATCGACAAGACTGTGTGTGTTTTTATTGCGCACGTCTTTTACGTCCTGACGAATTCTCCATCGGGCATCCTGAAAGTTTAATGTTCTTCATACAGGTCATGCGCATTGGTAACATTCTGTAGAATGTCAGTTACTTTTTAAAGACAAACATAGGGCGCATTTGCAACGCTAATATTTCAGGTGCTGAGCACGAATGGCAGTAGTACACGGTACGGTTAGGTACGCAGCAAAAATCATCGGTACGGTGGTATGGTACGCCTTTCGTAACGAGGCACGTAGTACGCACAACTTAATACATACGGTACCGGACAGCCATCCTTGATGCTAAGCGGTGTAAAATTTTTGTTGTGCAGGTTTTATACGAAAACGTCGTTTTTTAACAGAATAGCACTTGTATCTTATTCTAACCAGTGCCTGATTTACTTGTAGTTGAAATCCTAATTCAAGCCAATTTACTCCTTATTGTGTAAGCGGGGTACATATCTTTGCGCTTGTACGGCCCATTCAAAATGGATTTTACCTGGAAAAGCTGTCGTTCTGGCTGGTATTTCACTTCGTGGTCTTTGAAGTCAAGTTCAGGAACGGCCTGTTCCACGTTTCTCATGTAAGTGCGGTTGCGCGCTTTCTTGAATCTCTCCATCTCGTTCGGTGTGCGCAGATTCTTCTTGGATGCGTAAAACCGTGGATCAGGACCCTTGCGCTTGAAAAGGTCCACGGGGGGAACAGGCTGTTGAGAAAGTCGAAGGATTTATCGAAGAATTGGCAACTGGGAATCTTTGAGCAATGTATTGTTTTAGCTAAGGTTGCTGTTGTTGTAACTAACGATTTCTTAATTAGTATTAACCGTTAGATACACAATTCACGGTTTTAAATATTCTCAATAGGAAGATACAAGTACTTGTGTCTAAAACAATTTCTGCGTTTCGACAAACGCTCCTGTCATCATCAGGAATGACTCGGAAAAGCGGCTTGTAAGAAAAAAGGGGATGTTACAAGGAGATGTTTTATGCACAAGTACTGGCTTGTATCTTTCTATTCAGTAATAATTGTGATTTGTACCAAAGAAATTTAGGTTTTGAAAACCAATGAGGACATTTTAGGTGCAATATCTTTGATGATTCTAGCCAAACCTTTTTGAGCCTCGACTTTCGACCTTTTGCAAGCCTTGGTGGTTGTAAAGTTTTTTCTGGTTGTGGACTTTTGGGTTCAAGCTGCTCCAGGATTCTGTCAAAATGTTGGTGTGTCACAACAGTCGGAACGCGGGTATATTGTCAAGAGAATCATTACTTACTCTTCCTCCTGTATAGTTTCCAGTGTTTCATTCAAGTGCCTTCCAGTCTCTAAGAAGTAGTCGTCACCGATCGAGGACAGACTACTATCTGATGTTGTGGGTCGCCTTTGTTTCACGCGCGTGACGATGTACCGAGAATCTACGCCGCTGCTGCGACCACTAGCGGTTGACGCTCTACTGACTAAAACAGTGGCAATGTATTAATGTACAACATAATAGCAGAAAAAATTCGTTTTGGTTTCTGCAGTTGTTGAACTTATAATATTCCTGCATGTAATATCGTGTTCAGTTTATGACAAATTATTGGTCCTTGCCACTTTGCTGCTACAATAGTATGTAAAGAACATATTAATCGTTGCCTACCAGCCTTGTAGCCAAGTTTGATTCGATGAATGTTATACCTTGTGGTGTATACGACTTGATGTCAAGTTTGATAACCGGTTCCAGCTCTAAGCTTGCCGCTGACGAACTTCTCTTTGCTTGTGACGGCGCTCTGCTGCCACCTACCGTCGATGGGCGCGTTCCTTTTGACTTTTTCGCACCGATCGCTATTTGTTCCTTAAATGCATCGTTCTTAAAGTTTACATTTTTGTTTGATGGCGTTCGGCTGCTAAAGGATTTATCAAGCAACTACGTGCAGCCAAAAGGCTGACTACTGGACTTTGTTAAAAAATACATCTAAAACAGAAATCCTTCATCGTATTTCGGGCATTTTCCGACACGAAACGTTATGAAAAAAACAAACCTGAACATTTTCCATGTTTGCTCCGTACGGCTTTGTCGCCCGCTCCGGATTCGGTTTTTCCGGGTTTAATACGTCATAACTGACGTCAGGCGGTCGTTTCCATTCGCTCCCACTTCGGGCCTTCAGTAAAGCCCTGTAGAACTTAAACCAAACACCCACATGAATAGTACCGATAAAAAACAACGATAGTGCTCCATACCTCTGTGTTAACTTTGCTCTCTTTTTCGGTTCGTTTCTTCGGTTCTGCTGACTGTGCTCTGGCGACAGCTACCGGTGGTTTTGTGGATAGCTCTCGCGGTCGCTGGGTGGCGTTTGCGCTTTTTACGTTGCTTCGTTTCACTGTGTCCTGCTTGTCCTCAACTGCCTTTGGGACAACTGGTGGTTTCATGCTGGGTTTGTCTTCTGGAAGTAAGTCAACTTAATTTAAAAGACAGCAGACCTAGTGAAATAAACTATTTGGGCGCCTTGACGGACAAAAAAATACATGCGAACATTTGTGTCGCATATATACCGAGGCGCAAGGTTGCTAAATTTACACGTCTTTTAGCTCGTCAGTTACGCTGTGTACGGCTATATACAGTTCTGTATTCTGCCCTTGAAACTTTTGGTGTATCATCAGCCGATTTCAAATTCTTACATTGTAATGTATGTTTCCTAATTAGTACTTACCGACAGGTAGTTTAGCGGGCGCGGTTTGCACGTAAGCTGTGTATTTTTCTCTCGACTGTGGTCGCTGTCCCACAAAGTTTTCGGCCGGCGGGTGTCGGTAGTCCTGGTGGTAACTTGACTCGAACATAGTTGGTGGCTTCATCTATAAAACACAGCTCTGCTGCTTTCAGACGGATAACACGTTTGGTACTTACTTACAATATGAATAAGCTAAAATAATTTGAAGTGTGACTGCTCGAAATTTCGTGAGGTTAAAATCCGATATTCTATAGTGGTAGTTAGCTAAGAACCAAGTATTGCCCTGGTCCTTATCTGTAGAATATGAATACGTTAAATGCTTGTGCAGACGCTGTGCTAAGTGTTGCCTAATATTAGACAACCTGTTTAACCGCAGCTTTCACGTCGACAGTGCCACTGGTTTAATATAAGTTTGCATCGAAACTCACCTTGAACAACTTGAAGGTTTTGGGGTCCACAATTTCCACTGTGACGTCGGTATGCGGGTAAAAATCCGGGTAGCTGTGTTTGGGCTTTTTCCTGTTCCAACACAACTCGTTAAAACCGTTCTAAATTCACACACCCCTTAGTTAACACAACATAAACTCGCCTGCCATTTTGCTCAACCGCTGGCGTCGCTGCAAGGTAGTTGTATTGTCCAACAGCTTCCTTTTTAAGCTTGGACATTGTTCAGCCTACTTTTAGATGAAAGTCCTGCAAAATCTGTGCACCACAAAGCAATGTTTTGGCGTACCGTACTTCCATCCGTATTTGCGCTAATATCAACTGTTGACATAGTTATGTACATTTAGTACATGTAAAAGCTTTGTTTGGCCCAGCCATGGCACCACATGAGTTGTTTAAACTGCTGTACACGTGATGCCGCGTTCAAGAGCTTCGGACAATAGAACCTGAATGCTCGAGAAGAAAGGTGACCCTGTGCACTTGACGCACACCGAAGTGCGTTTACACTTTTGAGGACCAACAGTGCCCCTTTCAGAATATGCTGATTCAGAAGTTGGCTTGCTTATTCGCAGGAGATCTCTATCCTAAGCTGTGGGGACTTTTGTTATTGGCTGACGATTTTATGGGGCTTGACATGACGCAAAAAACTTCGTAACCAAGTATTTCTTAATGCAGTCTTGAAACGCCTTTTATTGGCGTTTTTTAAGCTCGGATGTAACGCGACTTAAAAAGTAATGTAGGCCTACATACAAAACCAGACGGTTGTGCATTTTGATACAAGCAAATGCATGTCGCTCATTTTCTGCAAATATGTAAACTAATTATCACAGGCCCCACCTCTCTCTAGCAAAAACCCAGAAATTTTAGAAGCTGTTTCTGTTACAGGAATTTAAACCTATCTACTATCCAACGCACGCAGCATGTTGTCACGTGCTAATATACGTCACAACAACTTTCAAAATATTCAAGAGCAGCCCCTCCAACAGTAACCCCTGCCCTTTGGGGTTTAGTATATCTCACTCGGTCGCTTTCCTGCGTTAGGAACGCTGTGATGATACTAGCGCTGTATACAACTCATAAACACGGATTCGTGTGTTTTCGAAACTGCCCAAAATCTGTTGACACAACAGAAGGAACGACATTCATCTCCGCGCGCATAGCTTGGCAACCGAGCCGGGCCGTGTATGGACACCTGATATGAAGCCGCTGTGGGCGTCTTATAAAGAAACAAAGATCGTTATCAAACGAGACAATACCACTACGGCGTGGATGTGTAATAATTCGGCCCGTTTTTTATTGGCATTGATCCGCGGAAGACCAGACATGTTTAAAGCACTGCGCTGTGTTAAAAGAATATGTGGCCATTTAAAATGAACACTTAGCTGTATGCCTGGTTTAAGTCTCATGATGGTGGATATCGCTTTACAAATTGGTAAATTTATTTTTCGTCGACAGTGCTAAAAGCCCTATGTACTCTTTGAAATAAAATGAACTGCATTTACATGTTCGCAAATATATCTCGTTTTGTGATGTTTTCGCAACACTTTTAAAACTCTAGATTATGAAGTTTTTGCCCACACATTTTGTTCACGCTCTCCTAAACTTAAAATTTAGTTCAAACTTACAGAAAAAGGCGTAATTCTGGTCAATGCAGATTCCTATTTTTCAAGTGTTAACATGTACAACGTGGTTTTATTAGTATACTGTGCCGTATCTTTGTTGCGCCAAACAATAAACAAATCAGAAATGCTATCTCAAACGGTGTTTGAAATTAGCTGAATGGTAAAGAAAAGACTGTTTTATCAATCTAGGCCGCTTTTGCTTGTACGAGGACCGCTAGGTGGCGCCAATACTCCCGAGAAACTGCGTAAACTTGCAGAGACCTAGATTAAAGGGCGAGCGCTTGGTCGAGCTAGATTACCGGTAAAGGTATTTTTTGTTTTACATTACGACGTAAATAATGGTCGTAATACAGGTGTTTTGTAGGAAAAAATGTATTTTATTTCCATTGTGGCTGTGCAGAAAATATCTGTCCTTTGCAAAGTGCGTCACAACCGAGCGTTGTTTTTGTCAGTCACGCATCAGCGACCAGCAGCTGATGAAAGCAGCGTGACGAATTATGATCGACAACAGCTAAACGTAAAAATGTCAGAACGTAGATTTCATTGTCCTATAGCTGATATGCGGACGCTTCAGTTTAGTAGGCGTCATAATCATAACACTGCGTTGTACACGATTATACGGACTTATCATTTTGCCCGGACATGTTTTTTCGTAGCTTTGACTGTAAAAATGCTCAAATTCGTTGAGCAAATTGGTAGTTTTCCACTGGACTTCATAAACTTGTAAAAACATCTCATTCAAGCCGTTTTCCAACGTTTATCGCTTAGGCGATGCTGGCAGCAACATTTAATGTAAGTAAGACTTTATGTTTAACTGTTTTTGTAATCCAGTGTACCGACAAACGTATTGAATGCATCATAAGTTTTATAACGCCAAGAAGATATCATGACAATATTACCAAAGAAGAAAGTTCCAAAGGAGAAAACTACCACTGAAGGGGCAAGTCATGAGCACCACAATGCCCAACACCATGCTGTAAGTTTGATAGACTTTAAAATTAGCTTCTTTTTTAATAGTACTAGCTTCTCATTAAGTATATTTTTTGCCATCATGCTTGTAGTTTAATCTCTAAATTGTATTTTTTAAGATTGGAGAGGGTCACTCATCTAGGTCCCGCTTAACCACTTCATCGTTGCGTGCATCACCTCATGTGGTTGCTCCCCCAGAAGAGCGGCACAGGGTCGGTCGAAGTGGTCTTACAGCCAGCAGCATTCCACCATCTGTAGATCTGCCAGTGCAAAGTGATTCTCACTGTTCAGATTATGTTCCATCGGTTATAAACCAAGCTTCAAATTTGGACGAACCGCAATTGGTGCATGCCAGGGCCATACAAACAAATCCTGAACTAGTAGATCCTACAGGAAGCTCAGTTGTTGCATGTGACATGGCTACAGCATCTGAAAGGACTAGCACCTCAAAACGCAGACATGGTAGAATTTCACCACATGCTCAACCTTATTCTAGGGGAAAACCATCTAGAGGTGCATCAGTTAGTGGTAGCAACCCTGGTGCAAGTAGCAGCTCTGGTTCTATGGCGTCGCATGTCCATGCTTCAAGGCAACATTACGTAGATGACAGAAGACCCATTTCACCCAGTGGTGTGGTGCGTGGTGCTCGCAGGCGACAGCGGTCAAGGCCTGACCCTAAAGAAGAACGTTCAACCAGTGGTCAAAATTCTGATGATGAGCATGATGTTGCAAGATTAAGGCGACTCAACAAAGATGTTGATTTTGAAGAGGTCAGTCGATCTAATGAAACATTTCATTCAAAATAGACCTTTGATTAAATACAAATGTAAAAATAAAGTTTGATTTTGTGACTAAATCACTAACTGTGAGTTTTGATAACAGTTGGACCGAACTTTTGTGGAAACCCTAAAAAATGTTCGAGGATTTTATGTGAAGGAAATGATTGAGGATGGTGCATGTCTTTTTCGAGCTGTTGGTAAGTAATTGCTGGTCATTACAAACTCTATCGATATGATACAGTTGTGGAAGGAAGTTTGACCCACTTTTTTGTCATTCTTCCTGTGACTCTTCTGCACTGTCACACTTGGTTTGCTGCAATCTGTTACCAAATTTACATGCAAATCAGTATTTCCTAAATTTCATGTGTACAAAGCATTCGATAACCATGCTAATATAATCTAAACGAGCATTGTATTCGAACTATACATACCTTGCAAGTCGAATACAGGCCATTTGACTTTAAACATTTAAATTTTCAGATTTTCACATGCTGATAACTATGATTTGCGACAGCAAACCTTAAACATCATTTTATTGCTCATATATCTTATCTGACAAATTTTAACAGTTCTATTGCAAAATGAACAAAAAGTCACCCCACCCCACATCTATGCAACAAAAATAAACAGAGGGTTGTGGTGCTCTAATGCTCTTGTCTAGAAATTTCAATGCTTGTTAAAACTAAGTATCATTTTCATCACCCATCATTTTAAATTGATGGAAATTGGTCAAGACCTGAAAGGACTTTATATTAGACCTAGTTGTTATGTTTTGCATTCAGCGGACCAAGTGTATGGAGATCAAAATATGCACGACGAAGTTCGAACCAACTGCATGGACTATATGGTAAACAATCAACAATATGCATATGACCAAAAGAACATTTTAGCATAAAAAATGTCCAGCCTGCAAATTCTAACATGATATCCATGTCATTAGGTTTCATTGATCTCCTAAATCGTTCTGGAATTTGTTTCTCACATGATTTTTTTACACAGATGAAAAATGCAGACTTCTTTTCACATTATGTGACTGAAGATTTTAGGACATACATCACCCGAAAGAAACTGCCACACACTTATGGAAACCATTTGGAAATGCAAGCAATGGCTGAACTGTACAATCGGTTGTTTGAGGTTTATCAATACAGTACTGGTTAGTCTACTTCGGTTAATTTTTATGTGTGAAAACTTGTGCTTGGCTGACCAAGGTGTTTTAAAGAGATCGCTAATGCTTGGGGAGCAACATAAATGTTTGGTAAATGGTTAAGATTTTGCTGCTGGTAATTTACTTGAAGACTCTCAGTAGGCAAGTAATTAAATTGGCAGACATTGAAAGAGGTCATCTGACTGTTTGTATTGTGGCATACCGACATATTTGGTTATGTGGTTTCAAATAATGGCTTGACATTTTTACTGTTTATTGCATCTGGTATTATATACTATCCATAATACATATTATGAAATGTAGTCTGTTCACTTTCTATTGAGTGTCTGCAAAAAGCAGTTTTATTTGACAACTCCCTATCACAACAACAACAGTCTTGTACATCCTGTTTTATGTTCCTGTATAAACATGTTTTCAGAACCAATCAATATATTTCATTCCTCGAACAAATCAGAAAATGACCCGATTCGCGTGAGTTATCATCGAAATTCACATTACAACTCTGTGATCAACCCATACAAAGCCAGCATTGGTGTTGGACTTGGACTTCCATCATTTACCCCAGGGGTGAGTTTCCAATAATTCTGCTTTAAATTACATGTATCTATACCTTTTTATTCTCTGAATTAGTGTGTAATTTCCCTTGACAGCAAAAGCTAAGAGTGTACTAATGGCAGAAATATAAAACTCTTTCATTGTGGTGCAGCTATAAAAGAGTTATAGTTTCCTGTCACGCTAAAATAGCAAATTTCATCCACTTGTCTGGTCTTGTATTGATGTGTTCTTTTTTTACTGGTGAAATTTTATTTGCAAAATGAGGTATTGTTGAGTCATCATTTGCCCATATTCAATATATTCATTCTGTGACTTTTCTTGGAAAATAAAGCTGGCTGACCAAATGCTGCTGGAGACTGCACAGCGGTCCTCTGAACAAGAGCTCCTCGAACAGCAGATGCTTGAGGACAAGCTCCGAGCTGCAGATTGGGAAAACACAGAGGATGAGTTGGTACGTGAAGTTGCTCATGAGTCGTTTGTCGATTATCTGAGGCACCAAGAGGAGATGGCAAGGCAAAAGAAACAGGTGAGTAACATGGTTTGTAAACATGTCACACAATATATACGTGGTTTGTAGACGTATACATGTTGTTGTACCTGTACCATAAAATGTACATGTAACTGCTGTCATCACTCAGTCTTTCTTGGCAAAATATTTTGTCTGTTCCAATTGGTGATTCCATAGTCTTCACTGAGAAATACTTGTATAACCCGGACCAGATTTTTCACACAGCAGGGTGCTATTTGCATTGTTTTATAAGTTGTTTGAACAAGCTTGCTATTGGCAATTCATGCATACATTAATTGATCAATTACATTCCAATTGAATTCTTGCACTGTGTTTATGCGCCCTAAACTTGTGGCTAATACAGTATATGCATTTGACCCATTGCAGCCAGATGCTGACAAAGCAGGGTGTGCATCCAAAGAACCATCTTGTTCGCAATCCTCTTCAACATCAGAACATGAAACACTTCAACAAGCAACACCTCACCACAGCAAGGTGGGTGGCAGTAGTTGTACTTCAATACCCAATGTTTCCCAACCGGGGTGCCGCCACCAATTCACTCGAATTGCTTTTCTATTAAATTAAGTATTACTAGGTATGACTGTGAATGATTCTTAAAAATAGACTGACTTGATGGATGTCTCAGGTAATTGCTATGTAAGCATCTATGGGTGCCATTTAGTCTCGGCAAAAAGTACCACAAAACAAATAAGGTTGGAAACTACTGCCCTAAGAATTTAAAACAGTCTGTAAGTTTTCCGGACATAGAGACTAGGGTTGGCCTCAATCTCTTAGTAGTGCTCAGTGCTTTGCTCTTAGGGTGTTATGAACAAATGTACATTACAACAACAAACTTACAAAAATATTTTTTATTTTCCAAAACCGAAATGTCCTTGTTCTGGATTCATCGCAGAACTATGTTGTAACAAAATTTGCCAATTTTAATAAAGATGTTTCTAGCACCAAAACCTAAACTTCATTGAGTTATTGTTGTGCAATGTTTGGTAGATTTTGATCAAACATCAAAATAGTAATGCTTGATCTCAAGTACTCAGTACTGGCCCAACTTAGCCCATCCCTAATAGCTACATTAAAACAAGCAGTGTAAACAGCCCTCCTTAGGAAAAACATGTTTTTGATTTGCGCATAACTTTGCATAATGTATAGTACATAATAATTGTTCTCCAATGGGTGGATATTTTGCATGTAATCAACCTTGCCCTCTGTTTTGCATACATAACTATGCCTGTTTACAAAATTTCCATAAAGCTGTTAGGGAAACTTGTGTTATTCTTCTGTTTCAGGTTGAAGCACAATCATGTTCTTATCGAGAACCCCAACCTTCCACATCTGCTTCAAGTTTTTTTGGAAACCCAGGTATGTCATGCAAATTCACTTCACTATATTCTGATTAGACATTGGGCGTTCTCAAAGAATGTGATCAAACTGAATTTTTATGTTCTTTCCAACAGGTAAATGTTGGTAATGGTTAATTTTGAACTCAAAACTATTACACTTATGTAATCGTAGCACCATATTTGGCTTTTGCTAAAAACAGAATTCACAATTGAGTAGCGTAAAACACAACCATAAGTACTATTTTACTGATTGTGACAATGCTTTGGACAAAATGTCTGTAAAACAGTGATTTGTTTTATGGTAGCACTTTTCCTATTCAATTCTTAGCAAAGCTATCTTCTTATCAGTGTCTCATACGCAGATGTTTGTTGTTTGCAAGTACTCTCTATGTTAAGTACTCCCAGCTTCATGCTTTTGAAAAACCAGGCACCAATAGTTTAAAACAAAATCTTACCCAGCCGTTTCATCTATTACGAAGATAAAAATTAAACAAAACCCTATATAGGCATGGGCGACTGGGTTGATGAAACAGATGAAAACGCGGTTTTGGCTCAAGTTCTTGCACAGTCACAAAGGGAATACTACGAATCGCTGACTCACCATGAAAGCGCTACGTCATCGTCTGCCGCGTCATGCAGCAAGTACCCGACCGACAAGTAACGGAGGAAGTGGCGATGCTCGTTTTACCCAGTCCTAAATGTTCCTTGCGTTGTTTTCATACTGTGGCTTACAATAATTTANGCCGCGTCATGCAGCAAGTACCCGACCGACAAGTAACGGAGGAAGTGGCGATGCTCGTTTTACCCAGTCCTAAATGTTCCTTGCGTTGTTTTCATACTGTGGCTTACAATAATTTAGGTGATCGAGCGAGCTATTACTTAGTTAAGGCAAATAATTATTGTACTAACTGTTTACTGCGACAGAATCGTAGACTCAACACGCAATTCAGTACCCGGTACCAGGTAATACTGCTCTTTAAAAGTTAGGTCAAATACTGGGCTTTGATTCTACGTTTGGAGTTTAGTCACAAGAAGGAATTTCCACCCTAAAATTCGGCCCCATTAAACGTAATGGTTAAGGGGAATGAGATGACTATGTGAATTTCTATTTCGTAGGCTTAATCTTAAACAGGACAACCAAATAACATTGTTTTATTTCCGTATTGCAAAATACTAGGTCATTAGGTAAGCTTGCGGCGTGTAATTCTGGCATTAAATGGCCATCAACGTTCTGCAAAACATTGCTTTGACCATTGTTTGTCATTTATAATTTCCTCGTTTAGA
>QXVZ01004906.1:0-14567 GCA_008931825.1 Phallusia fumigata
CTTAAACTTTGGTTTTTATATAAAGGTTGAATGTGTGTTTGTTAAATGCGCTTGTTGTTAAGGCAAAAATTCCAGTTAAAAAATAATAATAACATTTATGGCTTTGTTTTGTCTGTTAGATCTTGTATACCTGAAGGTTCACCTCGTCTGTAAAATTGTTACATTTTTTACATTGCCCAAGAAAGTTTGCAAGTAAGTATACATGCATTGTTGATGTTAAATCAGTATGGCATTTTTCTATTTTGAACATGCTAGAACTGTTTAAGCTTTTTCCACAAACAACATGTGTTGATTTACAGTCATTTTCTTGTGTGGGCATACAGACCTAAATAAATTATGTTGTTTGAGCTTGGGAAAGATGGAAATAGATTCCTGTACACACTGGCGAGGGAGTAAACAGAATTAGTTGTGGTTAAAGTAAATGTTTGTCAGGTGTTTGGATTGGTTGTTGGTTATCGAAGCCAACAGATATGTATTGGAATATTATTGTATCAGTGATTTTTGTTGGCTACGTAGCAACAAGTGGTAAGTGTGCTTGTGGTATATCTGCATCTTTTATAAATAATAAATATAGGTGATCAGAGTATGAACACTAATAAAACTGAGTGGTAGATTCAGCTTTTTTAGGTACTTGTATTCAGTAATAACATTTATAATTATAAAACTCACAATTGACTGATGCAAAATAGTTGATGTAAAACCACTGTATACTGCCTTGCAAAATACTTCAAATATTTTCTTACTGTTGAAAAATATTGGCTAGTTTAATTCATTTTGTTTTTTGTAGATGGGGCCACATGTGAAGGTCAATACTTTAAATTGTTTAAAACAAAAAGAAGTTATGCAGAAGCCCGAAGAGCTTGTCAAAATGATGGTGGTGAACTTACAAGTATTCCTGATCAACTAACACAAGACCAACTTGTAAAACAAGCAAATGATTTTGTTGGAACAGCAAGTGGATGGCAAGCAACTAGTGAAATCCGTAGGAAAAAATAACTTTTGGTTCCATACATTGTAAATGCATTTTTTTCTCATTTTTATGAAGTTTTTGAAAGGTAATATAAATTTTGTTGTCAAATGCCATAAAAATCTGTACACTTTTAGCTAACCTTATTCTACCAAAGTTAAACATCAAGTCACTTTAATCTGTTAAATATTTATTTCAGTTGCTTACACTGGAGGATATCGGTCAGGTGATACATTTCGATGGCAGAATGGAACAGTTTATGCAAGCAAGTCAACTGGTAAGCCATAAAGCATAATGTTGTGACAGTGGTAAAATCTTGAATTGTAAATAATTTATCATGGACCCAATCTGGGTATTTTGCATGGTGTGACATTCAAAATCAATTACGTCAAACCAGCAGTTTATTTTTTTTATCGGCCACCTTTATAACAGGTTCATCTTCATGGACCCACACTGGGTATTCTGCATGGTATAATGGCCAACCAAGTAATAATGAAGATTGTATGTTGTTCCGTGGAGTCAGAAGTGGTGCAAGTTATGTTTGGGATTGGTACAATGCAGAATGCATTTCAACACGTTACTATATTTGTTCATATGCAGGTAATGTTTGAAGTTTGTATCACATATGTATAAAGTTTGTGTGTAATCACAGTAAAGGCACACATGGTTATTTATTTTAACACAGGTAAATTTTGACTCTCAAAGATTCTGTTTCTTTTCATTTCCAGTGCCCTTCTTGGACATAAGTTGACAAACCAGTTTTTTCAAAAACACTTTTATGCTCATGCTTTATTTTGGGTTGCTTTGCTCGGGTGTTTTAACTTTTTTCACCACTGCAGCTTTTGTAGTCTCAGTGATTATCCACTGGCCTCCATTCTTGTGAAGTGTACTAGTTGTTTTAAAGGGTTTAACTTTAACAAATGATAAATAACTTCATTGCGATGTGGTATTACCTTTGTTGGCCACAAGACTTTTGAAACATGCTTTTGTGTTTTTGTTCAAATATTGACTTATTTTTATGGTGTTTGGCAACTTTAAGTACTGTTTGCAATTTATTCGAATAGGTTACCTAAAGAAAACCTTTCGTGAATATAAATACAATTAACTACTAATTTATTCGAATACAATTTTAATTGTTGATCTTTAAATCCTCTGCAACCATTTATGAATACAAATGCATGAATCACATCAAGTACAATTCAAATTGTTGGTCAAAAGGTTTTTCTAACAATTCTTAAACACAACTACATGAATTTTTGCTGTAGAATCATTGAATATGATCATAAAATCTTAAAATTATGGAGTACAGTAAATATGTGTTTTTTTTTAATTGGTTGTGGTGTAAGTGGAATAGTTATGAAAGTCACCATTCTAGTATTTATTATAAGTCATTTTTTGGTTCAGAATTTCAACAACTTCTGTTTGAAAAATCAAAGGCTTTGTCTGTTCAACCAAAGCACATAATTGAACAACAAAATGTCTAATAAAACAAACATAAACTTGTTTGTTTCAGAAACCCGGAATTTGTCACTTGACAAATCAGTATACAGAGCTGTAGCTGGTCAAAGTTTTAATGCAGTGATTTCAATATCCCACCAATCTACACAAGAATTGGATATTTCCTACACTTTTAATGGTGTGACAACTTCACTTGGAACATCGACAACAAACTTCAGTTCAACTCTCTCACTCACCATGCCTGCAAGGGACACAAAAATCACAGTTAATGTTGTGGGTTTCACAATTCCATCTTGTCCAGCAAGTGTCACCAGTCAAGTTAAACAAGGTAGTGTACAAAAATGTGGGATAATGTCAAAATCTGAAAGAACTTGTGACAATAGTGACTCACAATGTTCAGTGTTTGAATTCCTGTCATTTTCCCAGCCATATTTTTGAATTATATACCATAGTCGAACCCAAACAATTTATTGCATAGTCATTAATTGTGAAAATTTAATAAATATGTTAAACCAACTACAATGATGAATTTATATTTTACCACATCAATCTTTAAAACAAACCAATGTGCAATGGGATACTCACATAGTAACTTTTCATTTGTTTGTTTGTTTTAATAGAGATTGTTTTCTTGTCCCAGCTTTAATTGCCAACCAACTTTGGAAAATTAAACTGCTCTAATGGTGGCAGGCTTTTAGATTTTTAGTCAGAGAAAACCAGGGATGGTATACAAAAAATGTGTAAAATAAACTAATAATAGTTCACTTTAGTTGTAACTCTGTTTTTTTGCTTTGTATTTACAGTCAAATCAACCCTAACATCAACATCCATTGTTTTACCTCCTACAAGTACTCGATCAGTAACTTGCACTGTAACTGGATACTCAAGTCCACAAACCAGATGGTTCAGGTAACAAACATAAAAACTTTGTAATTCACAACTCTAAACCTAATTACTTCACAGAAACTCTGTCCAAGTTTCCACATCAACATCATCCAATATTTATCAATCTTCTTCTATTTCTTCTCAATCTACTCTCTACATCAAACCAAGCACCACTGCTATTCAAGGTGGACAATATGTTTGCAAAGCTACAAACTGGAATGGAGGAGGGAATGTTGACAAAACATTAACTGTTTATGGTGGGAACAACTGACTATCAATGATGTTTCATTATTCCTTCACCCCAGTAGAGATTGTCATTGGCACATACTTTTAACTTCTGGTTTTTACAAAACATGATATGGTCACATTAAATTTAATGAAAAGGAAAGTTTGGAGAATGTGGGAATTATAACATACAAAATATCAAAAGAAAAAAGTAATGCATTTACTTTCCAGTTGCTGCCAACATCAGCACATCTCCAAGTGCACAAGTTGTTACACTACGATCCCAACGAGTCTTTACTTGCACTTCATATGGTTTCCCTATACCTGATATTACATGGAAACGGTAACAAACACAAATCTGCTATTGTTGCCAAATAAATTAGCCTAGCTTGGGTTAGTTTTGTAAGGCACTGTAATTAATGATCATCACACAAAAAATTAACGGACAACAATTTCAATCATCCCAAACTGCTGCAGCTTTATTTTTGTTGGAGACCCATGTAAACAGAACACTGTCATTAAAATCCATGCAAAAAGCAAATCAAGGAGATGTGATTCAAATTAGTTTTTCTTTAAACCATACACCAAAAATAAGTGTCAGTTTGTATGCATAACTGCTAAGCCACATTTAACAGAATCACATTTCCAGTAAACTCCTCAACAATTAAATATATTTTGTTTTTTTAGGGGTTCAACAATAGTTTCATCCTCAAATAAAAACATTTACCAAACATCTGAGGAATCAACTTTGGCTCAAAACAAAGTTGTTGGAAAACTTTATGTTGAACTTGGTGATTATAGTGAAGCTGGCAAATATACATGTGAAGTTGCAAGTAACATTGCTGGACCTGCCAACAACTCTACTGTACGAGTTCAAGGTGGGTCAGCAATACAACTGCAACTAAATGGCAAACTATACATTATCCTGTTGCCTGCAGTAATCAACATATCACCTACTTCACATATATTTGCAATTGGAGACAAACAAACATTTACTTGCACCTCATATGGACACACAACACCACAAATCACATGGAAAAGGTAACTGTTGATTTGATATTTGACAAATAAGGTTCATGAATTTAACTATTAATAGGAATGGAAGTATGGTGGAACCAATGGGAAATATTTATCAAACAAATATAAGCACATATGAAGATAAAATTGTTCGTAACTTAACTGTTTCACTTGAACATATCGGTGAAGCTGGAGAGTATATATGTGAAGTGCCAAGTGCTGATGCTGGAAGTAGTCTCACACAAAATATGCGAGTTCAAGGTGCAACAAAATTGTGTAAAAGTTTTACTCAATCATTGCAACAAAGTCCTGGCTAAACATGATTGTTCGTAGTTGCTGCAAATGTCTCGACATTCCCAGGTATAAAAGTTGTTGAATTTGGAGTTCAAAAAATGTTTACTTGCACTTCCTATGGATTTCCATTACCTCAAATTACATGGAAAAAGTAAGTTTGTTGTAATTTCATACATTGCAGTGTATTAATGAATAAGCTAAGTCAGAATTCCAGTCTGTCCTGTGGCTAATAGAGTGACTAATTATTGTTTAGTGCGCAAGTTTATTGAAAAACTTGTTTGTGTAAAATTCTTGATCCTGATAATACCATCCATGTTAATTTCATTAATTTATACATCAGAGTGCAATGTGTATGTGATTGTTCTAGTTCATGGTGTATACTATTTCTATGGTGTATTATTATTTTTTAAAGGGGTTCAACCATAAATTCATCTTTAAGTAAAAACATTCACCAAACTCCTCAAGAAACAACATCAGCTCAAAACAAAGTTGTTAGAAAACTGTATGTTGAACTTGGAGATTATGTTGAAGCTGGCATATATACATGTGAAGTTGCAAGTAACATTTCTGAACCTGCTAAAAAATCTGTTGTGCAAGTTCAAGGTATGTGGGTAATGTGGCTGTTCACATGAAATTTCTGTTTTAAAGTAATAAAAAGGTAATATCATCATGGCAAATAGTTTGCAATAATTCATCCACCACAAACTTGTGTGACAAAATAGTAAAATCATTTTGAAATGGTTTCATCACTATGATTGTGACAGCATCCCAAATTAAGAATAATTTGTTTACTTTTTTAATCTAAGTTGACTCAAGTGTAACTGCATCACCAACTACACAAGTTGTAAAATTCGGAGTTCAACAAATATTTACTTGTACATCCTATGGTTTTCCAAGACCTCTAACAGGATGGAAAAGGTAAAATGTTTAAATCATGTGGTGCATGTTTTATTATGGACTGCTGTACACAAGCTTTTTTGTAGAAATGGAACCTATGTTACCACAAACTCTAGCTATAACATTCACCGAGTCCGCACTAAATCCCCATCAGCAGAAAATAAACTTGTCTGGAGTTTATATGTTACTCTTCAACATATAAGTGAGGCAGGAATTTATAGATGTGATGCTCAGAAGACAAGTGCTGGTCCAGCTAAACATGTTGATGTACAAATTCAAGGTTGGTTGCATAAAAAGGTTGGATGTTAGATGTAATACCAGGACCAACATTTTGTTGCGTTCTACATAAAAATGATATAGTTTGTGAAAAGTTTGGTTTGGGGGACGATTTAGGTTGAAAAACTTGTTTTAGTTCAAAAGTTTGTTAATTGGCATTGACCATTTAAACTACAAGATGGTTTTCTGGCAAAGAATTGTGTAAACCGAATTGTGGTTTTAGTTGCTGTAAATATTTTTTTCAATCAAACCAGCTCTTTTAAGTTTTAAGGACCACTGTTCTTGTTCCACTAAACATATTTTATTATTATTTTAAACAATGTTTGTTTTAAGTCGCTGCAAACATTTCAACTTCCCACCGCAGCAAATTAATGACAAGAATAAATGAGATGTTTACAGTTCAATGTGTTTCTTATGGATTTCCTTTACCTAATGTTACATGGCTTTGGTAAGTATAAACTTGCTTTTTTTGTAAAAATAACTTAAAATGTAATTTACTCGTTAAGTCCATTTATGTGGTTTGAACTAAGAGTTGCCCTGTAAACCTACAAAAACCCTGTTTGTTAGAATAATGTGTTATAGCATTGTAGCAATATTCTATTGCAAGAAGTACTGTTTTCTTCAACAATGTATTTTTTATTATTTTCGGTTACATTTAGTTTTTATTTATATGTTGTTATGTAGGAATGGAAGCAAAATAGGAAGTATGACATCATCAGCTGTTTATCAAACCATCAACAAGGAAGGACTTTTCAAAACAACATCTCTACTAACTGTAACATATACAAGCATTTCACAAACTGGTCAATATACTTGTGTGGCAAATAATCTTAATGGAACTCATGAAGTGAATAAAACTTTGCAGGTTGAAGGTAAATGNCACCACTTCGCAAATTAGTCTGAAGCCAAGTACGTCACTGACCCACAACGTCACTGTGGGAATATTGGAATACGTCAACGCGACGTTTCAACCAATCACAGACGAGTGTGATCACGTGGTATTAAACGTCCAGGGGGAATGCGAAGGACCCATAAAAGAAACCCAGACGGGAGAACGTAAGTTAAAACGTTGTTGTATACTTGTTGTGTGTTGTACCTTAACTTTGTTTATTGCAGCAATTGATCCACCTTCATCAGCTGGGGGAATTGTCGGCGCAATAGTTGTGGTTCTGATTCTTGTTGGATTGCTGGGTGTAGTGGTTTATAAAAGGTGAGTTTGTTGTTGCAAAAGCGTTGCTTTTTTCAATTGATTGACATTTTCAATCATTTGCATTATTTTTCCGTTTTATGCAAGGGTCAGTGACTCGCTAGCATTGCTGAAACCATCTTAAGGGAAGCTATGTCATAAAAGCCAGACTTGAACAATCAGTTACTGTGCGCATTTCCCACAACATTGATTAAAAAAAGATTGTTTAGTCACAATGCATATCTGCGTTATATTCGGAACCCGGTAAACTATAACTGAACACAGTGTGGTAAAGCGTAGTTTATATTTTTCCTGTGAGAGGTGGAGATAATAGAACCGTTGTTTCCTTCTGTAAGCAAAGCAGGTTTAAATTAAATGTGTTTAACAATATCACATGTGTGGAACTTATAGTCCACGTGTTAATCCTAAACTAAGCGAGGAAGTAGGGTTTGCTATATTTGGCACATGTATGTTAGGCACATTTACAAATGCCTGGTTAACATCTTAGTACGAACAACATTAAGACAACATTGCCTTTCTCTGCCTGTGCATCCCAAGGGTGACGGGGACATTTGCCCCCAAAAGAATTGTTTAGGGGCTTCTATTTTCGATACGTTTGATTTCAAAAAGAGATAGAATGAAAAAGTTGTGGCATTAAAATGATTCATGCACTTTTAAAAATACTTTTGTGCAACAGTAAAGGGATTAACGGCGTTTTAACATTGTTTCAGTCGAAAGGTAATTCATTGTTTGTGTCATAATAAACATGTATTGTGATGTCATCAACTTTCTGCCAATTGATTTGGCGGAATCTACACAAAAATTATATTCATCAGAAAATCAAAAATTTCCACAAAAAGTCGCTATTTACAAACGACATTAACGTTAACAACGTTGTGGTTTAGTGGAATTGTTTAGTGTGGCCTGACTGTTTGTAGCAAGACCAAGTTTGTGGAAATCCCACAAAACAAGGGGTTGAGTTTCAATTCTCTAATTTCCTTTTGCCTAACAGCAATGCAACTGCCTTTCAGAGTGTGTACAATGTTTGTAATTTCTTCTCTCAAGTTTTACACCGATTAAGTTTAATATAATGATGTTGATTTAGTCCTGTGCAAAAATAACCAGGTTTTTTATCCAAATAAACTTATTTCTGCAGACGTCGATTTCACCGCTGGTATTTGGCAAGCCAAGATCAAATCAGAATTGAAAATTCACCAACTGAAGTTCAAGGTAAAATTTTGAAGTTCAAATACAAACTGGCCTTGGACCTCAAGACACAGACCTGAAGAGCAGCTTAATGAAAACGTAACAGCGGGAGAACTTGTATGTAGTGAATACATTGTAATGTAGTTTCAACAATCGCTGTTGTTATTATCAGTGCGAAAGTGATTGTTAAAACGTTTGCATTACAATGTACTTACCATACACAAGTTCTCTGGCAGTTACACAGAATTTTATGTAACTTTATAATCTCAAACGGTTTGCAACTGTTGAGCTGCGTGGAATATGAAACCCATGTATGCAGGGGGGTTGCATACGTTTCAACAATATCTGTTGTCATCTCTAGTGCATACTGAACTTTCTGGTAAACAATTGCAACAAACATCAACAAAACCTGTTTACATTTCCACACACAACATTTGTCATGATTCTGTAATTCAGGCTATAAATCGTTTAAACAAATGTATTTGTGTGATTTTGATGATTGTTTTCAGTTCCTTGTGTGTAAACGATCACAACATGTTTGCAGAAACTTGTTTTAAACCTCCAATAGAAGTACATCCGATTTCGGTGGATGAGCTGGAGAAATTATTCACGAACAGTTTCAAATCGTCACACGCAACTTTAACTTTGCAGTTCAACGTAAGAGTCTGACCATTACCCATAACACCCCCCATTTTAATGCCCACTTCATTTTATGGCGTCTTTCACGTGACGTCAGCTGTGTAAACGGTTGAAGGAACTACATTTGCATGAAGTCTAAGTTTATAACTCTTCAAAGGGAAAATCAAATATCCCCATAAATTGACACTCAATAAATTAACAAACGGAGCTTTCAAGTTCACTTTCCCGACAACGGGTTTATAGCCTGATTATTATTTCCCAGTTATAATTTGTGTGCAGAGAATCAAAGAGGTGACGAAGGATTTCGTGGCTGGAGCTGGTGACGGGAAAAGAAGCGAAAATGCGAAGAAAAATCGATACAAGAATATTTTGCCATGTAATCACATTTAAATGTAAATATTTGACTTTATTAACTAAAACTTACAACAAGTTTATGTTCAGATGATAACAACAGAGTTGTCGTGCCCAGTTCAAACGAGAATGCAAACGGTTACATCAATGCATCAGAAATAGAAGTAAGTTTATTTTGTCTGCAATATGTAAGCTATTCAACGTCTTGCATTTCCAATCTCTTTTCTCACATTACTAACGATATGAAATAATGTGAGCAACTCATACTTACATGATGTAGAGTTAACCCAGTGGTTCTTGGTGGATTTCCTCCTTCGCTTACTTTGGAACACTGCACATATTATGAATAACTTCACTATAAAATGAAAATTCGTCCTGGGTTGGAAACCACTGGATAAACCCTCAAGCATCATAAGCGACTTTTAACAACACTTCCCCAATATGTTGTAGGGATATGGGAAGCGAGCAAAGTGGATTGCAACACAGGGTCCGACCTCACACACAGTTAACGATCTATGGAGGATGGTTTGGGAGAAACACGTTCAAGTTATCGTTATGTTGGCGAACGTCGTCGAAAACAGTAAGGTGAGGTGGTGGCTGGAAAGCAACAATGTTTGGATTCCTATTCGGTGATTAGTAACGAATTTTGTTGCGTCGGACTCGCTTGCATTTAAACATGGGTCATTCTGTTTTCGTTTGTCTCAACATGGTTTGATTGATTTTTAAGTTAAAACCAAACAAACTGCACCGCTATGCATTTATTTTAAACATGAAACATAATAAAGGTGCGCAAACAGTAAGAAGTGAAGACAGAACGCAAAAAATGTATCAGTAGTCATCGAACCAAGAGACACACTTTGAACAAGGTTGAATAGATGTAAAAAAAACTTCCAGGGTATTAGGGTAGTATCGAAAAAATGGTTTACGTCACTACTTAAAGAGCGCACAATAATATTGTTCCACATTGTGGTAGGCACAATTAAACTTTAACATGATATAATATCACGTGGTTTATTGCGGTTAGAGCACTTCGCTAAATAACTGAGCCACAGTTAAACAGGAAGTGATTGGAAAGTCGAAGCGTGGGAACATCAACTGCTGCTGGCCTTAATCTGCAACGTATACTTGGGCTACATTTAAGTGAAGTAAAGCTATCATTTTGTTCGAAAACTCTCGACTAAAAACAAAAAACATTGCGTTAATTCTATGCAATCGTAATTATATTTTTCAAGCCAACGTTATTTGCTACAAAAATTATCACTGATACACCAAATTACTTGTTTAAATGCGACGGTGTGAAGATACAGTAATTTTCATGTTTTACCCCAGAACAAATGCGAACACTATTGGCCCAAACCAGGATCCAACAAGGAATGTGGAACAATTAAAGTGTTCTCTAATGACGTCACAGAGTTCGGTTCTTACGTCAGAAGAAGTTTTGGTGTCGAAGATTTCACTGATGATTATACATCGGTAGGAAATGTTTTTATCTTTTATCTGCTGTAAATTATGTTGCAAAAAGTTTGCTAAAATGTCTGCGATCAGTTTAGTGCTAGTGAGCTTGTAGTGAATTTATTGTATTGCAAACATTTTAACAATTTCTGATGCACTAATGATGACAACAGCGATTGTTTTAACGCTTGCAATACAATGTTATCACTACAAACTCTCCCGCAGTTGTGTTTTTAATTCGGTAAAGGTTTTTTCAAACCAAACATTTTCGCTTTAACAACAGGAACGCAGGGAAGTGATCCAGTTCCATTTCACCGCCTGGCCCGATCACGGCGTACCAGCGACATCTAGTGGACTGATGCGACTTTCCATGGAAGTTCGGAACATGATTGCCAAGAACAAAATAACGACGCCGATAGTCGTACACTGCAGGTTTGTCGTTTTTGTTTCGTGCTCGTTATAATTTATAACTTAATTTATCAAAAAAGGAACCACCAGATAACTTGGTATAAACACATTGTATGCAATGCAGTGTATTTATCATTTACAAGCTTCTTAGGCAGTTATGTTTTTAACAAAGCTGATATTTAAATCCGTGTCTTATTTTCCTAATATCACATAATATCACGTTTCGACACAAATTGAAACTTTACCTCACAAATTGTGAAACACGAAAATGACAATTCCATTGTACGTTAAAAGTCACATATACAAATTTCTGCTCAACTTTATGCAAATTATCGACAATTGTCTCGTTTTTCTGTCCAGCGCTGGAGCTGGGAGAACTGGAACTTTCATCGGACTCGATTATTTGATCGATGAGATGAACAAGACGAAAGAAGTTGACGTTTACCACGTGGTCTACTACATGAGGCAGCAGAGGATGGAGATGGTTCAGACCGCTGTAAGTTAAGCTTTTTTGTGTAAGATGGGGCGAGCACTTGGTCGAATGATTGAAATCCACACAACACAGGCGCGGAAGGATCCGGACCTCGTGAAAAGGTCACGGAGAACCACTGAATATTTCCGCTGATGCCTGGAACTGACAATGCATTTGTCCGCTAGTGGCGCTTTGGGGCCTCAAAGCACGACCGAATGGTCTGAGGTGCTCAACCTGTATGAAATCCAAATGCCCGAGTGAACACGGAAAGAACACAGATGCCATATCAGTTCGTTGCCGTTTTAGTATTTGTTCGCCAACCAAGTGCGGGGAAAAGCTTTCTTGTAACAATTACCGTGCGCATTTAAAGTTCCTAAATTGGGGCAAAATATGAAGAAGTTTTGACAAAAAAGCTTAACAGGAAGCCCCTGTTTCCCTACCAACTGTAATTTCCTGATTCTGGAAATATTTCTCTGTATTTAGAAACAATATATTTTCCTCCACAAACTGATGGCTGAGGTCGCAGTATTCGGTGACACTGACCACTCTGTCGAGGAATTCGATTCCATTGTCGACGAAATCACGGCGTAAGTGAATCATCACTAGCATTGTTTGTTAGTGGAAAAGTTGTTTTGCCAATGCCAGGCCCAACAAAAAAAAAACGTTTACTTGCATGCGTTGGTTGTTTCAAACTTGGTAAACCCTGTTGTTGTGCAAAGCACATCCAACTTAATAATCAAAAGCAATCACCTTACACTCTACCTTGCAAATGCAGATCACCTGTAAACAACGTGTCAGTCGAGGAATTTGGAAAACTTCATCATTTAAACAACGTCGCTGAGTTTTCACCAATAACTATTGAGAGTACCAACACAGTCACTTGTAAGTAAATATTTATTGAACAGTTTTGGGTGATTTAGGTCCTGCTTTCTAGATCGTAACCATGTGTGACAACCTTACCGCATCGCTAATTTCTTGCATCTGAACGTTAGTTTTTTTTCTGACAGATCACATTTCCACAGTTGACATCGAATGGGCGTTCACCGTTGAGGTAGAAAAATCCTTTTTATGCAAATTGTGCTGTAAAAGTCGTGACAATATTAACTGCTGGTTTCCAAGTAAAACCAGCCACAAGAGCTGTTGAATGTTTGCACAGGGTTATAACCAACAAGACAAGATCATAGTTTGCAAGGAAACACCTGACCAGGCTGAAAATTTCTGGAAACTTGTTGCTGAGAGGAAACCCGATGTTATTGTGATGTTGGATGAACCTGAGGTGTTTAAGTGTTTTGATAAAAAGACTGCTAATGCAAAGATGTACTCACAAACAGGGTTCATTGAAAGGATATTTAAACAACTTTCTGTTGCTTTCTAATCTCATTACCTTCAGGCAAGCCATGCAAGTTTAGGTTTTCGCCCACAAAACCAAACCTACGACCATTATGTTTTAAGGACCCAAGCGCTTGGCCGAGTGATTTGGAAGTTTCAACTTCATTCGGAAACATTGCTGTTACTTTGGCTGTGGATTCGGGGGAGATGAAAACTTACACGATTGAAACTGTTTACAGCGACGAAACCGTATGTAGTTCTGTTGTTAAAATTTGGGCTTTTGCTGCCTTCTACCCTGGTAAAATTTAGTGTTTTTTTGCTTCGCTTGAGATGTAACTGTGTAACGTTAGGACATTATGAAGCGCGAAAAAGGGTACAATTGGTGAACCATAGTTAACACCCTGCAGCTTCACAGTTATCACATGGTGTCAAGTGACGGGGCAACATGGTTAATAGACGTACTGTTGCTGAGGCAAGTAAATATGTCCAGTATATAGGTCCTGGCATAAGAAACCGTTAATGAAATCTAGTTTTATTACTAAAGAGCAAGAAGTAATAACAAACCTCGAAAACGTTGGTTGTGTAAGTTTTTTAGACAAACATTTTTGAATGATGGTTTCCATTTTCTGTGTTTCAGATTGACGTTCAACATTTGACTTTCCCGCCATGGAACGATAATCACACACTGATTGATGCAAAAGAGCTCGTGGAAATATTTCAGTTGATCAGCTCGATCAGGAGTGGGGAGAGAGTTCGGGATATTTTGCTGGTCGACAAGTAAGTAAAAACGTCATCTTAAAGTAGAACTTGAAGTCCTAATCCACGGAAGAAGATAACTTCTCTAAATTGATCCTGAACCTGAAACCTGATTCACAACAACAGAATCAGTTGCAACCTGAGTTTTTCGGTTTTATAGGAACGAACTGACGAGAAGCGGAGTATTTTGTNAGTAGAACTTGAAGTCCTAATCCACGGAAGAAGATAACTTCTCTAAATTGATCCTGAACCTGAAACCTGATTCACAACAACAGAATCAGTTGCAACCTGAGTTTTTCGGTTTTATAGGAACGAACTGACGAGAAGCGGAGTATTTTGTTCTCTGTGGAATCTCGTATCTCGCTACAACGTTGAGAAGAGAGTCGACGTGTTTCGTGCTGTTAAGGATGTGAAGGATACTTTGCCGAATCTGCAGATTAACATTGTAAGTAATGAGCGCATAAATAAATTTCACTATATCATCACTACAACACTAGAACAAGTACCAGAACAAAAAAATCTCGCTTAGTTCACCGTTTTAGTATTGCATTACTATAATTAGTCACTTTATCTACTGCTGTTCCTTTTTAGATATTTATTAAACAATTCGTCGCCTGTTTAACCAGAATACAACAGGTGATGACGTTACAGGGAGGAGCACAACTAGGGGGGGGGTGTTGTGATGAACCAAGACATTCATATTTAGTTTTGCGGTTAAATATTGGCTGCTATTTTTGTTTCTACATCTT
>QXVZ01004911.1:4926-29586 GCA_008931825.1 Phallusia fumigata
CACCGGCAAGACGATTCTAAAGTTAACAGTTTTTTCGTTGCCAAAAACACATACCTTTCTCGAGACCATTCTCTCTCATGGCCTCTTCTCTCATACTGATCGCTTCTTTCCCTCTGGAATTTATCTCTTCTCTGCCTTTCCAGCTCATCTTCGCTGTCGCCCATTTTTCTGGTTTTTGAAGAAAAATCGAAGGTGCAAGAAAGCAAATCGGTTCGGGGAATCGACTCCGCTAACCAGCACGAGCAAAATAAAAAC
The DNA here is from genome assembly GCA_008931825.1 of Phallusia fumigata. Classification (NCBI taxonomy): domain Eukaryota; kingdom Metazoa; phylum Chordata; class Ascidiacea; order Phlebobranchia; family Ascidiidae; genus Phallusia; species Phallusia fumigata. The sequence goes on from QXVZ01004911.1 coordinate 5,182, forward strand.
TCACAATGATTCACAAAAAAATTGTATGTTCAAACGCAAAATTAAAAAAAAATGTTGGTCACACATGGCGTTAACTTGCAGTTTTAAAAGGTAAAATTAAAACTATTTTGCGTTTCAGCATGTACCCTTATACATATCATTTAAAAAAATATTCTACTATATCTTTTCCGATTTCGATAATGTAGTATTTAACAGTTACAAAACCAAAATAGATTTTTACCAGATACAAAACCAAAGTAGATTACCTTTTAGCCTAGAACCAATTGTTATTTGTTTCTGCGTTTCTGCTCTGTTATGTCCTTATTTCTCGTACAAGGTATCGGTTTTGGGGGTTTTGTGTATGCCAGCTGATTTGCGTCACAAGATTTGTGACGTTAGTTAATGTTTGCCATTAGCGTTTTAATACAGCTCTAAAAAAAGATTACAATCATTGGCCAACTGTTATGATCGTATGGTCAATACAACAACAAAACATTACATTAGGCTCGGTACAAACAAAATAACATTAAAGGGGACACAAACTGTAATTCCTGAAGCCTAATTATTACCTGTTTACGCATTTGCGTTGATGACACCATGTTTTCTTGTTTGTATTTGAAAGCCCTATATAACTGTCAAACTAATAGAGCTGGTTTCCGGCAAGTGTTGGTACTCGGCGAATTCCGTTGCGATTCTACCTGCTGACTCAGTTAGGCCCTTGCGCAAATTGCTGAGATTGATGTGCTGGAATCGCATTTCTTCCAATACTCGCAAAAGCAGGGCTAGTTCAAACAACGTCGAGATGTCTTCGTCGGCGTGGCGGAGTGAAACGAACGGTGGGTGTAGTATTTATTGATTCCTGTTGAAAATATAGGCGCCTTTGGCTTTGATTTTTAACCGACTTTTGAGCGTTAATGTTAACAAAGATCTTTACCGCTGTTAGATGAAAATGCGTTGTGTGTAACAATTAGCAGAAAATGGCCATTGTTAAAGAACATCCACTCGTTTGAGCTTCCCACAAAAGTAAGGTTTCAGATAAAGTTCTTCAATAAGAAAAAGGCTCTAGCTTGTTTAAATGTGCCTGAGGCAAAAAACAAAGTAGTGTGTAAAAAGCTTTCCTAATAGTGCAAGAAACAATGCATGTGATAAAAAGATGCATGATGTTTTGCTTAAGACTAATACTGTATGTAACTGGTTTTTCAGTTGGTACTAGGATATATTGTTTTTAAAATGTTTTTGTAAAAACTTGCTTGTAGTTTTTTGTTCATTAAATGTCACACTTAGCAACAGTTGTGAAGGAATTATCAGAATGAAAAATGTTGTTTGGTCAAGTAAAAGTACTGGGTTTAAAAAAAATTTGTAGATCCTATGTAAGTCGATCACATAATGGTCTTTGTGGTAAAAAAATTAACTGATTTAGTCAATGACTAAAAATCAAGTATTACCCAGAGGAATNGACATATCCCCTTTTTCTTTTTTGGCACATAATTAATAATAATTAAATTTATGTCATTCTGGCACATGTTAAATAGTTTAGCAAATGTAAAATAGATGTTGATTTTGACATTTAAGAAAAACTTTTAACATTGGTGTAGGGTTTCATTTGTAGTTTTACAGTGTTTGAATAACTTGGGTTGGCAATTTTCCCTGCAGAAAGGTGCTTGTCAATAACCTAAACTTAACCTAAATGTCACTATCTCATGTAACCATTATTAAAATGTAACTTGGTTGCAGGTCAGCTACTACTTTCCTATGAAGACTTTATGGAGATCGTTCTTCTGTGCTTTGACTGCAGCCTTCATTTTGCGATCAATCAATCCCTTCGGGACTTCACACCTTGTCATGTTTTATGTGACATACAACCGACCATGGTTTCTCTTCGAACTCATACCATTTTCAATCATAGGAGTTCTTGGCGGGTTGTATGGTGCAGCATTTATTCATGCAAACTTGGCCTGGTGTAGATTCAGGAAAACATCTAAGGTTTGTGTAAACACACAATACACACCTCTATTGAATGACATTTTTATATGAGCCTTCTGTCCACAATAAACCTCATTAAATACAATGTAACTGTTGGTATTGATATTTATTTTAGCTCCATGAAAAAATGTCTGAACCAATTTAAACCCTGGTACATTTTTTATTTAGAGATGTACACATATTATTTTAGCAAAATCATGTTTTACTTNGAGAAAAAAAATGTTTGACAAATATTCTAAAAAAATAGATCTGTTGGTTTAGGAGTTACTGGCAGAAACCTGTGTGTTTGTGATGCTTTTTATGCATACTTAGTTGCATATTTTAGATTTAAAATTTTTTAATTCTTATGTGCCATGTGTAAAAGATAACCAGAATTTTTCAGATAAATACCATGTGGAACTTAAAGTTTCCAACTGTCAGCATTGTGTTTCTCATTAATGAAGAGGATGTGCAGCCACTCTAATCAATCCACAGACTGGAATCAATACATTTTTTTCTTTACAGCCATTGCCACTGAAAGAAGAGGCAAGTCTGGCACTGCAGTGTCCAGTCATTTACTGGAGGCACTAGATAGCTCAGAGGCAGGCATGGATGACATTGGTACCTATGATGATTTTCACACAATTGATTGGCTTAGGGAGATGTCCCGAAATCGTTTGCGACATCGACAGATTTTGTATGGCAAAAAGGAGTCTTTCTTTAAAACAATTAAAAGCTTACATGATGCCTGGTCTGGTTGGCTTGTTGTCCTCCTGGTTGGCTTAGCTGCAGGTAAGCATAATCTTAGTTTATTGTTTTGTGAAATAATTAAAAAATATTTATATCAGTTGCAAAAAGTTTTATGAAATACATAGATGATAGTTGAGTTTTTACAATACCTTTAGGTTATATTTAGTTTCATTGTTGTGTCTGCATCACATTTTTTTGCAAACCATACTGTACACTTTTGTAAAAAATGAAGATTGTACAACAGTTTTAAAATAACAAGGTCTGTCAAAACATATAACTCTGCTGCATTACAGTATAGGCCCTGAAGATAAAAAACATTAGGCAGGCTTTAAGTCTGCATACAGTCATAAATATTGCATGGACATGTGAAAACAGGCTCAACAATATTATTTTCAGGAACATGTGCTGGTATTATTGACATTGTGACAAAATGGCTTACTGACATCAAGATTGGAGTGTGCACGTTTGCATTTTATTTAAACAAGGAATCATGCTGCTGGATGTCAGAATCAAAGACGAGTTTAACTGATAACTGCACTCAGTGGAAAACTTGGTCTGAAATTTTTGGCATGACAGATAGTGTAAGAACAAGTTTTAAACAGCTAAATCTTGTGTCTGATTTATAACTTTTCTGGAATTTTTTACAGGACACATCCTCAACATATGTTCTAAACTATTTTATTTACATTTTGATGGCAATACTGTTTTCATCATTAGCGGCATTGCTTGTAAAAGTCTTTGCACCCTATGCTTGTGGATCAGGTATACCAGAGGTGAGATTAACATGAAAGCTTTACCAAAAACTAAAGACCAAGAAAACTGTTTTGTGGCAAAATTTACTCTTTCAAAAATTTTTAAAATGAACATTGTAGCATTTTATTATATTATTGTCTGAACATTTTAAATAAACTGAATAGTAACACATGTGCTCATTTTATTTATATTTTGCTTTCCAGGTCAAAACAATATTGAGTGGTTTCATTATTAGGGGCTATTTGGGAAAATGGACATTGCTAATAAAATCAATGACAGCGCCATTAGCTGTGGCATCTAACCTCAGCCTTGGGAAAGAGGGACCACTTGTGCACATTGCAGCATGTTGTGGAAATGTATTTGGCCATCTATTTCCCAAATATGCCAAAAATGAGGCAAAGAAAAGAGAAGTTTTGTCGGCTGCAGCAGCTGCTGGTGTTTCAGTGGCTTTCGGTGCACCAGTTGGTGGAGTTCTGTTTAGTTTGGAGGAGGTTGGTGCTTTTGACATATCCCCTTTTTCTTTTTTGGCACATAATTAATAATAATTAAATTTATGTCATTCTGGCACATGTTAAATAGTTTAGCAAATGTAAAATAGATGTTGATTTTGACATTTAAGAAAAACTTTTAACATTGGTGTAGGGTTTCATTTGTAGTTTTACAGTGTTTGAATAACTTGGGTTGGCAATTTTCCCTGCAGAAAGGTGCTTGTCAATAACCTAAACTTAACCTAAATGTCACTATCTCATGTAACCATTATTAAAATGTAACTTGGTTGCAGGTCAGCTACTACTTTCCTATGAAGACTTTATGGAGATCGTTCTTCTGTGCTTTGACTGCAGCCTTCATTTTGCGATCAATCAATCCCTTCGGGACTTCACACCTTGTCATGTTTTATGTGACATACAACCGACCATGGTTTCTCTTCGAACTCATACCATTTTCAATCATAGGAGTTCTTGGCGGGTTGTATGGTGCAGCATTTATTCATGCAAACTTGGCCTGGTGTAGATTCAGGAAAACATCTAAGGTTTGTGTAAACACACAATACACACCTCTATTGAATGACATTTTTATATGAGCCTTCTGTCCACAATAAACCTCATTAAATACAATGTAACTGTTGGTATTGATATTTATTTTAGCTCCATGAAAAAATGTCTGAACCAATTTAAACCCTGGTACATTTTTTATTTAGAGATGTACACATATTATTTTAGCAAAATCATGTTTTACTTTCTCTAGTTGGGAAAGATTCCAATTTTAGAAGTGATAGCTGTGACATTCATCACAGCCGCAGCCTCATATCCAAATCCTTACACAAGAATTGATGCCAGCTCTATGATTGCCAAACTGTTTAAAGAATGTGGTCATGTAATTGAAACCAATCTTTGTGACTACCAGTACGGTGTAAGTAAAGTCATGATTCACATGCGTTTTCTTTCTATTATTTTTAAATACCATACAATACAGAAACCTAGCACCTTTTTTGTGCAGGCCAAAAATGGTTCAGCAATATTTTCATCAGAAAGAGATTTACCAAATGGTGACATCGGGAAGGGGTTGCAAACTGCGATTTGGCAGTTGGTCATTGCACTGCTTCTGAAATCTGTTATCACAGTCTTTACGTTTGGGCTCAAGGTATGCCGATAAAAATAAAACAAATTATATTTTTGAGCTGTGAGCTTAGTCTGTAAATATTTTATCAGTTCAGAGTGACTTTAAAATTATAGTTAGAGCTTTGAGCTCTTGACTTAGTATTTTGCGTCTTAGGTTAATCAAAAGTAAACTCACTAAAAAATTTGAAGTTTTCGATGAAATGTAAACTTTTTTCTGTGAGGGCTTGCGTCTGAAACCACNAACCTTTAGGTTATATTTAGTTTCATTGTTGTGTCTGCATCACATTTTTTTGCAAACCATACTGTACACTTTTGTAAAAAATGAAGATTGTACAACAATTTTAAAATAACAAGGTCTGTCAAAACATATAACTCTGCTGCATTACAGTAAAGGCCCTGAAGATAAAAAACATTAGGCAGGCTTTAAGTCTGCATACAGTCATAAATATTGCATGGACATGTGAAAACAGGCTCAACAATATTATTTTCAGGAACATGTGCTGGTATTATTGACATTGTGACAAAATGGCTTACTGACATCAAGATTGGAGTGTGCACGTTTGCATTTTATTTAAACAAGGAATCATGCTGCTGGATGTCAGAATCAAAGACGAGTTTAACTGATAACTGCACTCAGTGGAAAACTTGGTCTGAAATTTTTGGCATGACAGATAGTGTAAGAACAAGTTTTAAACAGCTAAATCTTGTGTATGATTTATAACTTTTCTGGAATTTTTTACAGGACACATCCTCAACATATGTTCTAAACTATTTTATTTACATTTTGATGGCAATACTGTTTTCATCATTAGCGGCATTGCTTGTAAAAGTCTTTGCACCCTATGCTTGTGGATCAGGTATACCAGAGGTGAGATTAACATGAAAGCTTTACCAAAAACTAAAGACCAAGAAAACTGTTTTGTGGCAAAATTTACTCTTTCAAAAATTTTTAAAATGAACATTGTAGCATTTTATTATATTATTGTCTGAACATTTTAAATAAACTGAATAGTAACACATGTGCTCATTTTATTTATATTTTGCTTTCCAGGTCAAAACAANGCTGGGCATTTGGGAATTTTCCATTACATTTGCCATTAGGGAATTTTCCACCTTCTTTCTCCAAAAGTGCGCAAGGCTTTTTCCTGGTAATTTTTCCACAGTGACCAAAAACGTTCCTTTGCAGCAACGGACGTGATGCGGCCGCGACGGGGGGATCCCCCTCTACGTGTCGTCACGAAGGACGGGATGACGGTGGAGGATTTGGAAATGTTGGTGCGGTCGACAAACTACAACGGCTTTCCAGTGATCACGTCGCACGACTCGCAGCGTTTGGTCGGTTACCTTTACCGGCGAGATCTCATCTTTGCGTTAGGTAACTTAAGATGGTATTGCCCCATAAAGCACTGGCTCGATTTTTGTTTGTTTGTTTCATTTTTATCCTCGTGGGGGCGAAACAACGCCTGAATGCTTTGTGCTCACAATGAGTCCACCGTCGAGCTGCCTGATTCATTGCAGTTCCGTTAGATCATTTTTCAGAGTTTATAATTTTTTGATGTTAGTGACTAAAATTTGGGTCAACCCATCAGGTTCACTGGGAAACCCAAGTTACCGAGACAAAATTAACGTTACCATCATTGTATTATTCCCCATTTTAAGTTAGACCTTGTCGAGGCCAAAGAGAGGTTCTAAACTAACAATGCCTACGTATGGTTAGCACTTCACATGTGGTTTTAGTTGGTTTTCGTGGCCCTCGTTGCATGATAAATCAACATGTGTAAAGTACGTTTCATGCAAAAGCAGAAACGTAAACAGATCATCTTTCAAATCTAAAGAGTTCGTGAAACTGTTATTTTTGTTGCAGAAAATGCGCGGCTTCACAACGAGAACGTCCTCAGCAACTCGAAGGTTTATTTCACCTTGCACGCACCGCCATCTGTTTCTTCCTCGAACGAGCCATCGCCGGTTCGCCTCTTTAACATTGTCGATCTCAGTCCGATCACAATCACCGACCACACGCCCATGGAGATCGTAGTTGAAATCTTTTCCAAGTTGGGGATTCGGCAAGCTCTAGTGACGCACAACGGGTAAGAGCGAAATGCAGCTGTCGGTATTGCAACCAACTTTAGTGCTTTTGCAAAATTCTCTTGAAGGATTTACTTTTCGAAACTGTTATGGCAACAATATCCACGTAGAGTTTTTAATCAAATTAGCTAGAAATGGAAAAATGTTCGGTAAAATCCTTGTTAGTTTATATTTTTGCTTGATTTTTACGCAATGTGGTTGTTTTTGTGCAAATGCTAGCACGCGGAAGAATAAGTGGGAATGGTAAATATTATGTGCACGAAAAACTAGAACTGGTCGTCAATGTCGTTTGTACATTTTGTATTATCGCCGTTATTTGTTTTTTGTATTTTTATTTGGCTTTCTTTTTTGTTTAGTTTTTAATGTGCTGTCTGTGGTGCCTAATATCTCTTATAAGGGGACATTCCATACAATACAAGAGTCAGTTATAAAGTTTCCCCAAACCTATAGATACAAACTACATCGAACTCTTTAAAATCCACCCTAAACCATATGTTTAGGCCCTTGATTACCTGAATGCAATACGTTTCTGTTTGTATCAGCAAATATGGTCGTTGTTACGCCCGCAGTCTGCCCTTACCTTCGATACTAATCTAATTTGTTTTCAACAGCCGCCTGCTGGGGATTATTACCAAGAAGGACGTTCTTCGTCACATCGCGCAGCTTAACCAGCAAGATCCCGACTCGATCATGTTCAACTAATTTTGATGTTTGTATGGTTTGTCGTCGATGGAGGTCGCCCGTGAGCCAGATGCAACAAGACGGAGCGCAAAGTACGGAAGTTGTAAATCTTGGTATGCCACCGGATCCTGTATTTGAACCCAAGTGAACCCATATGCATTTGGGTGCAGAAGCTGTTTGTTTAGTGGACAAGCAATTTCTTTAACGTACAGTTTTATGTTTACCTAGTAACAGCAGCACATGACAGTAAGCAAGGTTTTCGTACACCACTTGTCCCAACTGAATGTGCATCACTTCGTTTCTGTTATAAATGTGCAGTATTTTTCTACTTTTTAAATTCATCAAATACCGTTAGTAATATATACGTATATATTCACGTTTGTTGTTTCGATATTTATCGCATAAAATATTCTCGTTCTAGAGTCTATACCCGTTTAAATGTGTCCCGAAATGGCAAGAATTACACGTTGTGTGGAGTTCGAAGTTATATGTGTATTACTGTTATGCGTATGCAGTCTTAAATACTATCAAGTTGGATACTGACATACTTCGCGGATCTGAACATTACACTGAGAAACAGGTCGAATTACCTGTTTATTGTTCTTTCTCTCGCTCTCATAACAACAGGGAGCAAATTCGCCACTGTTGATCGTTAGTTTGTTGCCGCTACAATAAACAAATCGCCTCGACTACAATAATCAAATATTATTTACTTTGCTTAAAATAATTTAAGGGCTTTCTGCCGCGCGCTTTTGACAAGTCATCGTCGATTTGTTTTCAAGCTTCCTTCCGTGCAAACGCTTTCAAGTTGTGAATGACGAAGTCAATTGTGTGAAAATGCTTTTGCTCGTTGTTACAACTTTTCCTTCGCTTCCACGCCTCTTCTCGTTTTACGTACACACAACGCAGTTTCTCATGTACTTTGGTGCAACACAGAGAGCTTGGAATGTACCAGTCAAAACTACACAACGAACAACATGTTGTCGGTTGTCCTTGTTATGAGCCTTTGATTAAGCAACTGCTGCCCGGGATTCGAACTCTCGACCTTACGAATATAGCACGGTTGCACAATCCACTCAACCAACACGGTGACCAACACTAGGTCGCGAGTTGTCAAGTTTCAAGAAGCGATCGACAGGTGTTATGTAAAATTTGTGTTGTATTACAGATCCGATGCGAAATTAAGCTTCCATGCAAAATTCTAACAGTGAACCACCCTACGACTAAGCATTGGTACATTTCTCTAAGTACAGTGAGAACAAAAAAACATAGAAAGCGAGTCCGAAGGCACTTTGTAGAACAACAACAAACATTTTCAAACTATGTACAAAATCGAAATAATCGACATTTCTACCGTAGACAGTGAGGGCCAGTCCATATCTAAAAACATGTATAGGTGTTTGCAAGAGATTGGTTTGTGCAGTCGAACTGTACAAGCGTAGAAAAATAGAAAATTTGTTTCAATCTTACGCGGCGTTTGGGTATTGCACGGCGCAAATGTTGGGTTCGTTGCAAGGCAAGCCGAGTTGGTTTTCAGGGTGCAAATTTTTTTACAGCATCGTTTTTAGTTTGCCACATCCAACACATTTATTCATACGGACAACTAAAATTCTAGAAGTAGTTAAAACACATCGCATGTACAAGCCAGAACAAGGTCAAGCGACAGTGCAGATTCATCTTAAGATTTGGGATAAAAGATAATAGAAAATATTTTACTGGTTGATGTTTGTGACCCAGTAACATCTGCACCGAACCAGACCCGGCAAAAAGTGGTGGGTGTCGACATCGCGACTGTATTTGCCTAGTCACGGGACGGACGGGAACTTTGGAATGCCGATTATAACGCGTCAGACCAACGTGACGCAATAATAGGGACCGAACACGTCAGCAATTGATTTTGCAAAACACCGGCCGCTGTCCAAACAGGCAAATTGCCAGCTCGACGGTAAAACGGCCTACGGAATTCTATTTATCATTGTTCAACTACAAAGGGTGCTCGGCGCTACGGTAAGTGCTCTATAACGCTAAGTTCGAGAAGAGAACGGCAGGGCTGCGAGCGCCAGGAAAGGAATACGTAACTAATCAAATCGGCGGTACATTTAACAAACACTTCGCTGTTGTTTGGCACCAAATATTTAACCCGAAGAGACGTGACGTCATCAGAGACCCATATTACGTCACTGCGTCGTTCGAGTGAGGCACGAGCGAAAGACACGTAAAAACAGAAGGTTTGAGGCGACATCTAACGGGAACGTATACTGGTAAAGACACATGCATGCACTAAGGACACATACAAAAGGGTGATACAAAAGGAAATTACGGTGGAAACTGAGACGAGGTGATGAAATTAATACTTACGTCCCCTTCTTCTCGGAATGTAACCCTGTACACACAAATAATACCAGAGTTATACATATGCTATTGAGGTTAATTCAATATCACGAAGCCTTTCTCACTTTAAATCAATATTTTGACCATGAGAAAAGACACAATTAAACAACAAGTTTCACTGCTGACGTAAGTTACTGACGTATTACAAAACTTCTGGCACTAAAAGTGCATAGTGATGTTCGGCAGCAAGTGCTTCGCATCGTTAAACGTGTTTGCAGATACACAGGTTGTAAATTGTGTTATGGTGCAAATATGTCATAAGTTATGTTAGCCGGAAGGTATAGCTAACGTGCCACTTAGGCCAGTAACAGTGTTAGGTTGATGGAAGTTGTGTTGATCTCTAATCTATTTAAAGCTTGTAATTTGTGATATCCTACTTTGCCCACATATTGCAGCTGCAACTAAAAATTACGTTTGTTATACAACGGCGAACTTTACGTGCAAGTCAGAGCTATTACAAACGACGAAATGTCACACAACTCCACAAGCAAACATCGCAACACACTCACTCCACAAAAGCAAACACAATGTCGGTGCACTGAGGTGGTGATGGAAGAACAACTTACGCTTAGTACCGACGAGATCGCGGTGACGGACTGCGGCTTCTCCTTGGGCTCTGCACAAACACAACGATTACAAAAACGTCGAGCGACAATTTTTGCTGAATAGCAAAGTCCTCGACCTTCCGCTTTCATTGCCAAGAAAAACAGGTCTTTGTTTGGCGGTCAACAGACAGTGCGATATTAATAGCAATAAAAGGTGGCACTCTTATTGATGGAATAATTTATTGCAACAAATAATCATTGAAAGTTTGTTGAGCGGCGGAACTTACCAAGCTGCTTCTGGACAGACGAGACGAGCTCCTGATTGGACTTGGCGATCTGCTGCGTCGCGGCGACGAAAGCTGTCAACAGGAGGCGCAATCGCAAGTGTTAAGGGCAAAGCAGAAAGCCAAACAAGGCACAACCAAACTGGCACAAGAATCAAGACTTGATCAGGTGTAAAAAATGTCGATTCGTCGATTTTCAATTTCACATAAAAAAAGATCATAAATATGAAGACAGGTAACTTACAGCCCCGCGGCGGGTAACACATTCCCCTTTGATGAGCACACTGCAATCCTCCAACAGTGCTGGCCAGACGTGGTATGCAACAAGAGGCGCAGAAAACTCACTGTCGTAACTTCTTCTGTACCTGTATGTGAAGCATCAGGTTATAGAAAACAAAATTTTTAAAAACTCTTCGTTTGAACACTTTTGTCTGGTTTGTTCAATACCAAACGATTTTGTTTCTTACATAGCCAGTAGTCACACAAAATATTCTTGTTTTGCTGGCAAGGCTGCGAGTTAAAACATATTAGACAGAAGGTTAGGAAAGTCACTTACCCGATTTCTTATTTTTTACAAACGTTTGCCAAATGCTGCTTTTTTTGTGAAATTTAGGAATTCGTGACATACTTAGTTTCGCTCATCAGTTCGCCATCGGTTGCCAGTGGGATATCCAGTGGTGGTTCCAATGCCTGCATGCGATAAGCCACCTTGCACACCTCACGAATGAACGGGCTCAACAACGCGAACTCGCACTCTGGTGGGAACGAGATCTTCGGGTTCACATTCATCGCACGAATCACGTCCTGCATTTACACAAGGTCACGCAAGGCTAAAGTCAGTTTAAAGTATATACGTTAATAAATGATATGCTCTGCAATAAACTAAAAACATGATGGAGAAAACAGATTTTTTTGTGTCACCAGGGCCTAATTACCAAACAAGTAAACGTTAATCAGCAAAAGGACGGCATTCGCCGTTTTCGCTATTTTGAGAACCTTAGTTCGTTTTGTATAGTTAACTATGATTACAAATTTGTGTGGATCACAATATTTTTTTAACCTGCCGCAGATGGAACTTTTACGGACATTAAAACACAAAAAATGAGTAAAATCAGTACGTTCCTATCATCTGCAAGTTAAACTCCCTTGCAGACATTCGCATCACTTTTTTTGTCAAAAACAAACCCTGTACCTCGACACTGCGGTCGACGTCGTAGAGATCCAAGTTACGGACGATGTAGTCAGTGACAGCCTCCTCGAGACTTCCGGGCCCGCTGTGAATGGGCAGAAGAAGTTTGCGAGCGCGCAGACGGAAAGCACGGAACGCCATCTTTGCCACGTGGAAAGCTTCACAAGTGGCGATAAAAATGATTCGCTTCACCATCTCATCATCATCCACGAACCGACGTAGACGATCCTATAGTGGGAAATTTAGTAGTTACTGTTGAGGATCGTATCTTGTTTCAATTGTAAACGCAACAAATGTCCTGCCAAGTGCAAACAAAACACTACGAAAAGTCACTTAATAAAAGCAACATATTTGCATCAACTAAAAGAGTCCAAGCCATATACCAGGAAGCAACAAGTTTTATTGGAAAAAAAACCTAAAAAGTTGGAATTCTTAGAACCAAAATTGGGAATTTCGTAACTGTCACCCCACGCCCTCGAATACGCTAAATCTATTTACAACATGTAGCAATAGTGCTTGCGTACCTGCATATCAAGACGATCCACTGCATAGAGATCATTGAAACGAGCGACAAGACGCGAGTGACGAATCGAGTTGGTGAGTTCAGCATGAGTGGGCGAGGACGGTGGTGGTGGCAATGGCCGCTCGTAGTCACACAACCTTTGCACACAGTTACACGGTTAATTCCAATTCCACTGCCTCAAGCGTCGGCACACAACACACAATGCCAAAACACAAAGCAAACTTTAAACGGGGGAGTTAAATGGCAATTATCGGGTGCTGGAAGTTGAGACGAATGCCGGAGTGATTAGAAGCGTGCAGTTCGACTGGGTCCAATTGAAAGCGAACATTCCAGGCGGTTCGCAGATACTTTGAGGAACAACGCGTCGAGGGCGGTCCGGTTTCAAGCTGATCAACCTATTATTATCACGAGACGAGTTAAAAATACATTGATTGTAAGCTAAGACGCGGTTGCCAAGCGACGTTTAAGTACTGTACTGAGCTCAATAAATTTGTGATTGGAAGATACAAAAAGCAAAGATGTGTTTGTTAAAGTCTCATAATTTGTTTTTAAGGTTTGGAAATGTAAAAGTTGCAATCCAAAACAAGAGTTATAAATTTATGCCAAAGCAAAATTAAACTGGATTGTTATTGGTTACACTGGCATATTGTTTTGTTCAGTTTCGCCATATGGTCAAATGCTTCTGTATCAAGCTTGAAGTGAAATATTAACGACTGACCGTTTCGCAACATCGCGCAACATTGTAATGAGAAGCCGGCGTCAATTGTGACAGGAGGCCACGCCAACTTGTCCCGACCCGCCCGGGTTAACGCCATTCAATATCGAGCTCGGTCTTTGTTGGAGCTTGACTCCAAGCGAGGTTTAAATCAACTTGCAGCCTCCGTTTTGGAGAACACGCGGCCTCCCGCACGATCCAAAACTAAAGCAAAATTTGACTCCGCTACCAGTCCACGTTACCAGCGGTTGCCATGAAATAATTAAATTTGTGCAAAAAGTTGAATTGCTTTGCGACTTTAGGACGTAAAATATTAAAGTTATTCTCAAACAATTAAACACTCATCTATGTCTTAAACTTGGGGCAACTGTTTCGGTCGCAACAGCAGGGTCTATGTGGTTTGTGGTACAGTACGATGGTCGTACGAGAGGCGGTTTTCGGGGTCAAAGGGCCTCCACTACATGTCGGTGACTGGTAGCGGAGTGGCCTCAAAGCGGATCCAATGACCGGTAATCATCCGGCGGCTTGGCCTATAATCCCTTTTTATGCGAAAAATGCGCACAATGGCGCTGCGCGAGTTTCAACATACTCGAAGTGCTTACACTATCAATTCCGCTGCCACAATGGCGCGGTTAAATGGTATCGAGTGCGCCGGGCCTTTTAACACTTGTTTTGATTAGGAGCAAAACCCGAACAATGGCCTTTGTCGGCCGGCTACGCGTTCTCCGTGAGTGTCCTTGACGACCCGGTTTGCCGACTCCCAGTTATAGCTGTCGCGAACAAGTCATGCTCCAGCGATGCGCAAACTTGTAAATTTGGCGATGCGCATGCAAACAAATGGGTTTTCCACAAACACACCACATGTGATTACACACATTAGCATTAATGCTACATTACTACGTATGAGACACAAAGCAAAAAGCAGCATGCAAAGGTACGCACACAGGTGATCTGCACCGACGAGGTGGTGGACTGCAACTACGTCGACGCAATCTGTGACATCACAATAAGTGTGGTTGTTGATGTGATAATTATGACAGGATGCTAATTATGAAAGTACAAAAGTTGACAGTGATCCATGAATAACAAATAACCAAAATCGAACTTTACGATTTTGTACCCATCACCAATTATCTATATTTGCAAATTAGAGCCTGTATGTCAAATTATTCTTGTGTTACGTGAATTTACACGAAAATACATTGGTTGGTGCAATGTAGTGTGCAAGATGCACATACCCCTACCTGGACTCCAAAATTTCACGCTCCTGTCGCAAAAGGCTGATCTCTCCCTTCAAGCGGTCAATCTGTCTCTCGTAATCTCCAACGCGATCCAGTTGCAACTTATAGCGGGACGCCTCCTCTCTCGCCAGGCGCAAGCTGCATATTTTTAAGTACCTATGTAAAGAAACTGACCAAATGCAATTGAACATGCAGAAAAACTTACTCGGCCCTGAGCAAAATAATTTCTTCTTCGGATGCTAGCATAGTTCCGCCGGATTCTACTTTCGTCTTTTCCAACTCCGCTTGACTGTCGTTCAGTCTGAAATGGCGACGGCAAGGTGACTGTGGAGCCGCTTTAGGGCGACGCGCAACTTTCTTTCGAAAGCGAAAACACGATCGTAAACAATGCCTCGTATCCGGTTGCGCTGAGCCGGGCTGGGTGCGGAACAAGACGGTTAAAGGGATGTACAGTAAACAGACTGTCCTTCACGCTCTGCAAGTCTAATGACGTCGCACAATGGAAGCAACCAGCTGCGTGCGTGTCGTGTGCAAATGGGTCTCGACGTGTTTTATATTTTTTCACACAAAAAGCTTCCCTAATCTTTAACCTGCTGGGCCTAATTTTGAAACATGAGAGCGTTTTGAAACACTATATTCGCCAGCTTTCTATGAACGCCTGATGTTTTTGCCCATTTCTGTCGTTGAACAAGTGGTACTGCCATATGTTGCAAGGATCACTTACACATGGAAATCTCTCTGGGCCAGGTGTTGTTTATGAAAACCTTTAACAGGAAACGAAACTTACTCATCTCGAGTTGCATTCAGTTCCCCTTGAGCAGCCGACAATTCAGTTTCGAGTTTGATCAGGTCATCGTTGTGCTTTGATTTCATCTCAGACATTTTGCGGTCCTTTTCAACAGACTCCTGTTAATATGCATAAGCAAACCATTAGTTACATGTCCTAATGTCTCAAAAAATCAAAGAATAACTGGTATTTCTTCTCAAGATGACCTGAATTAGAGCCAGGCTTGTGTCTGAAGTTACACTTCCTCCTGAGGCAATGAATCCCGCACCAAGCCAAGGTAGCAAACGACTTTTGAGTGTGTCCACACCTCCATAGGTGCCACCTTCTGATGCTGTTAAACTCATTGCTGTAAAAAGTTGGCTTTGGATCTTAGACGTCAGCTCGATCAGTTCACATAGTCTTCCAAGGTTCGTGTCACAGCTGTTAATCTGGAAAGCAATGTACTTGATCATAATAAAATATAAAATATCTTTCTGCTATTAAAGTTGTTATATTTAACAGAAGTAAATATTGTCATCACTTTGGGCTTGCAATTATTAAAATAAACACAATAAGTGACATTTTTGGTAAAAGCTTAATTTTTGACAAAACTCAATAGGTATTAACACCTACAAATCACTTACAGCATAGGAATCTTTCAATGCTGAAATTTTATCTTGCAATGCTGCATAAGTTGAACTACTTGCCAGCCTTCTTATTGTTTCAGACATTTTTGTTGTTTGTTTGGCCCTAATTACTACTGTGCAACCCAAAAGTTTAACCTGTATCACAGAAACAAATATTATTTCATAAAACAGCTATACACAGGAACAATTAAATCTGGGACTTTTTTGTTGCTGTTGCTATTTCATTTATATATGGATACATATAAATATATCTTAAACAAGCTATATCTCACTAATATCTGCAAACTAGATCCCATTGAAATGTATTACATATTAATCATTCCCCAATAAAAGAATTGCGCCATAATCCGCTTCGACAAAAAATACCGACAACCTGGCCTCAAAGAAAATGTACATTTTCCAAGCTCTTCGACCATAAATCGTCCTGGAAACTAAAAGTAAACCTCAAAAACGCACTCTACTAAGTTATGAGTTTACCTCTTGTGAATGAGACATAGTGTGATTACGTCAAACATAGTGCCAACAATATCCCGGCATGTTTACTTTGCCACTTACTACACAATCACACAGGAAACCTGGGACGCTACGCATGCGCACCACGCTTCATTGATTTCGGAACAACAGAATTTTTAATTTTAGCAAAATGAGAGAAATCTCGGAAACTTTTCCTGGTGGTAAACATGTTTTGGAGCAACAAAATGTATTTTAATGTTTGTGTCGCTCATATTTGAAATATGACGTTCCGTCTTGTTTGGAAAAACAGAATAACCTACATAATAAGGCATGTCTGTAACGTTTTGGCGCATCAAAAGGTAAACATCTTGATGCTCACGACCACTGTAAACTTATAATTCAATCGTAATATCTGCACATAGAGAAGCGAGTGGAGGGTGTCCGGGGTGAAATTGCAACTGTTGGAAGACTGCAAACGTACAACATGTGATTGTTCATGTTAATTACATAATTAATTAAATGGGTTCTTTTATGTTTTATCCCTTGTTGTCTTATAGCCCTGCCGCTTTTCTTTTCTGCCAAAAAACATCCAAGTTTGCTCTGCAGCAGCTTTCTGGTACCTGCTTCTGTCATGTCCTTTTCATGATTCAGAAAAAAAGATACACATAACAATAAATCAAGAGTAGAATGACACCTGGCTATTTCACAACTAAAAAACAAAATATATGATTATAGTTGCTGTATAAATGCAATTCAAAAAACAAATAAACAATTCACATAGACATAGCAGAGAATGGCAAAACAAACAGTGTTTAAGTACACATACCAAGAAATGGCAAGATCCATATCCAACATACAAAAATACAATTATTATGGAAATAAATGGTAAAAAGTATGAATATGCAAGCACCGAGAGCATAGGATGTAATAAAAATGATATGGACATTCTCTGATGTTAACACAGTACTAAAATCAGTCATATATTGCAGATCAACATCTTTAAATCACAAGCTCACAATAGAATCAATACTCTTCCATGAACATTTTGTACCTTTCTTTGTCAATGTGATACTTGTCCATTAGGATTTCAATAAAACTAAGCTTGAGGTTATTCATGCATTTTCTATATTTAGGTAATGTTCGATACTTTTGCAATTCCATGCTGGGTAAATGAGGTATATGTATAATAAAACCATGTGGCAAGACAACAAATCTAAAACCCATTGCATCAAGCTCCATAATGTGCGATATTTTGTTCCAACCAAAACCAATAAACCGCTTATCATAAAGTGGACACCTTTTTCTGCTGAGTACCACATATGGCTCAAAATCTTTTTGCCACTGAATGGGATATGGTGTGTTACTTTTCTTCCACAATGTATAGTTGGTTGGGGCATGCCCCTGAGGCCAGACATTTTCACGGAATGTTGTAATGTCTCCACTATCTAGGTGAGATAGCAATTCTGCTTTGGTAGAAGGCATTTCGTTTTTGTACCACAAGCTTTCAAATGCTGGTATAATATAAGCTGTAAGGTTTGAATGCATTTCTTCAGCGAGGTGGCTCAGAATATAAGAGTACAGTCCCATCATGGGTACAAAGTCAACATCATACAAAAACACAAAATCTGTGGTAACTTGCTGCAAAGCAATGTTTCTTAACAAATTGATTGGATACACATCTTTTACTGTGTTTTGAAATACAAAATGAAATGCGATATTTTTCCTATCACTCAGTATGGTTGATCCTTGAACAAACACCTCCACTTTCCTTGCATCAAAGTCTGAAAGAAATATTGCTACACTTATTGGACCATCCCACTGACAGCAAAGGATTTCCAGCATTTGCAGACGATCAATTGATAGATGGACCACAACGCTCACATCATTTTCTATTGGTTGGTAATTAAATTCAAAGTAAAATAGATGTGTACGATGAGGTCCAGCACTACTGGCTACAAAGTTGCTACACATGTTGTTTTCATCATAGTCAGTTATGCCTACCAAATCAGCAATATCATCATTACACACTGATATTGACTGTCTTAAAAGTGCCCCATTTAGCTCAACAAAGTGGCTTCTTAAGCTTGTAAACAATTTAACATGTTTGTATGTTTCCTCTCTAGTTTTGCGGAAGTTCCAATGTACTGCTTTAATCTGATGTTTGTTTTTAAGGTAGCAAAGGTCAAATTTTACGTGGTCTGAAAGTTGCAAGTTCCAAACACATGGCAGGGTGTGAACCATAGTAGGCATCCCTTTTATGACAGCATTAAAAATATCTTGATCCGCCAAGGCCACTTTGTTGAGATGTTTTAAATGCTGTTTGGTCACTTTAAGCCATATTTCTTTCCAGTCTTCAGATCTTAATTTATCGCAAGATAGCAACATAACACCAGTATTGAAACCACGGCCTAGGGCAGGCCAGATAGGATTTTTTGTCTTCAATGTTCCCATGTACCAGTTGGACTGGTTCTCCACTAACCCTATACACTCTTCCTTTTTGAACTCCTTGAATTGTTGCCATAGGTGGAATATATCACCAGAAAAAACAATATCAGTATCAAGCACAATTACATTTTTTAGGTGCCTTGGCAAAATATCTGGGATCAGCAATTTAATCAGTCCATACACTCCAGCATAATGACTGTTTGGTATCCAAGAAACTGCCTCGACATGCTCGTCAATTAGATAAAATGTAACCACAAGATTTGGCACATTCCATGTCCGAAACATTGTTCCCAGGACTGTCTTTGATAGCTTATTAACAATTATGTGGAAGTGCAGGTGGTGTTTCCGATAAGTCAACATTGACTTTATTAAAGTTACAATTTCTCGATTCGAACTGAAACCAACACAAACCATGGCAACTTGAATTGGTGTACATTCCTCACTTGTGGGCATGTCTGTCTCATATGAGAGTTTGCTTGATTGCATGTTTTCCTGGTCTTTATTTGTTTTCACATGTTTGTGTGACGTCTTGTTCTTAGGCAATTTTGACAAAGTGTACAATAGCCACAGAAAGATAGCCAGAGACAAAAGTTTTAGCAAACCATTAATAAATTTTTTTTTAAACATTGTTAAATGACTACATCCTTTCACCTCTGCAACACATGTAACATTGAATGATACTGTTCTTCTATTACTTTTCCATGTTCATACTAAGTTTTTACATTCCAACTCTTGACTAGCCACAAAATGCATTACAGAAGTTTCCTGGCACTGTTCCGCCATCGTGAATGAAAATGTAACAAACAATCAAGTCGCACGTTTGGGTTTTCCCCTTCGCTACATCAAATTATGTTCAAATGAACACATTTTTAAAAGGTACAATTCACAAATAGTTGCACAGAGACCTCTTATAAGGAAGAAACGCCTTTGATGCATTAAATGGTGGTCAGTGTTTGGATCGTATAGAAAAGCGCGTAGAAACGTTATCAAAAAGTTATTGGTAATAATAGTTGCTGTATTTATTTTTTGTGCTTCTACACAAAAATTATTGACAATTGACATGACTCAACAAAAAAAGTTGCAATATAACACGCATTTTACA
Organism: Phallusia fumigata; assembly: GCA_008931825.1. Taxonomy (NCBI): domain Eukaryota; kingdom Metazoa; phylum Chordata; class Ascidiacea; order Phlebobranchia; family Ascidiidae; genus Phallusia; species Phallusia fumigata. The sequence goes on from QXVZ01004911.1 coordinate 25,312, forward strand.
TGTAATTTGTATGTATTTTATTTTATTTTTGGTTTACTTTCCTACTGCTGTGGATTATATTTTTTTGTTAATAAATGCAAAAACGTATTCGAGTTGTAAGTCAATCGATTTGTTGTTGTACTTGCGATGGTCTGTGGTACACACACGTGGGAACGTTTTTCGACCGTCATCAAGTATTTTTGTTTTTAAACTTCAAGACATGGCTTCTGGGAAAAACGAAATCGTGTTTCGCAGGACCAAAGGTAGATATGATGATTGCGATCCTGATATGTGGGACGATAATGCATTGATTAATGCATACGACGCCGCAGTTTCGGGTCAAAAGGTTGCAGAAATGCCAAATGGTGACAGTTCCCAAGTATCTGAGGATGAACTACCTGACCAAACAACCTTTGGTGAAATGGTTTGGACCAGACAGGCAGGGGTTATTGCTGATGAACCACAAACTACAACAAAACGAAAGAAAAATAAAAGAAATAAGCGAAAACGAAACAAAGGAATGGGTAAGCTACCTTCTGAGTTGAGTTATCATAGTACATTGAATGTTTACACTGCAGCACAACTACATGACACACTTTTAACTGTACTTAGCATTTAAAAGATTGAAGCATAGACCAGACCATATCAAATGTAACATTGCGGAACCACCATTTTGCCTGAAACCATTTATAATGCAATGAGATTGTTAAACTTTAGAACAAAAGCAAAGCGGGGAATCTGACTGGAACATTGGTGACAATTGTATGGCTTTATATTATGAAGATGGAATGTACTACAAAGCACAAATTATGGAAATAGGTGAACAAACAATTACTGTCAACTTTACCGAGTATAATGAAGAAGAGGTTATTGATATCGGAGATGTTCACCCGAGAAGTCTTTGGGAAAATGCTGGAATCAATTTGTCAGCAGCACCAACTAGCAATGATGAAGGGGAAACAGAAAGCATTCAGTCCACTGAGAGTGAAAAGCAACCTAAACCAAAGCGAAGTAAAGAAAAATCTGCAGGACAAGCAATAGACCCAAGAATAAACCCCATGTTTCCCAATCCTGAGTTCATTTTCTCAGAGCCTATGTCTAATTTACCACCACCACCTCCCCCAGTAGTACCGCCATTTGGATTGATTCCAGACAATTCAGAAATGTCATGCAATAATTGCAACTGCTGTAAAAACAGCAACTTGTCCAAAGAATCATTATCATCAATGTTAGTAAGCTGGTATATGGCTGGTTATCACACAGGGTACTATCGTGGCTTACATTCTTCGACGTCCCAAAAGTGCAACAAAAAATCATAGTGCACATTGAGCTTATAGTTTGCTGTAAGCAAGCTTCTGGTTCTGCAGAGTTTTTTTCTTCTAGGCCTTTTGCTTAGGTTAAAGTATAGGTATTGCTTTACCTTTGTGCCTATTGTGCAAACACCCCAATCTTGTTTTGGATGTGGTTATTCGCTGAAGCCACTGTGGTCCAATTGCAGGCCTGCAGCCAATTGTGCCCTGCAAATTGTAACTCAGACTTCTTTGTCTGATAACCATGATTTTTTTTTCTTTTTTTGGTAATTAATTTGTAGGTCAGTTGTTAAAAACTGAATGTAAAATAAACCTTCAATTTCTAATGGCCATAAAATAAAGTTGGACCACACTGAAAAAAAGTACAAGGGGTTACTTGTTTATTAGAGGTTTGCACAGTTCAAAAAACCTAGCAATAACAGTACAGTGAACAATTTTCAACTTGCCGTTTTCGTGCGCTTCTGTGGTGCTGAGGTTGAGTTTAAAATTTTGTAAACTGATTGGAAACTGGGACATGTCGCCATTTGACTGTTTTGTTTTCACGTTATGTGCGTTTTCCTTCAACGAACTAAAGTTTATTACATAGGACAGTGGTTTTATTTGGCATGGGACCAAATATAATGTTGCGACATACCTCAAAAACTCGATCTGTCGATTTTTGTCGGTAAAGTAGTGCGCTTCAGGCCAAGGACCAAAGACCCCTCTACTTACGCCAGGCTCTTACACTAACCCAATCGTTCTCAAACTATAGACTATGGCCAGTGGGCGACAAAGAAATCATCAGTGGCCGGGCAGTTTCGAGTTTTGCTGCAATGCATCCACTTTTTTCCCTATGTTTTAATTGATCAACGAGTTTCGCGCCAGAAAAAGCGATGTAGTGTGATAATTTTTTGTCGCCAATTTCCATTTATTGTAAACATTTAACAAAAATTAGTATAGCATCACTAAAGTTAAATTGCATGGTGACAAAACTTGATCAAAAACGGTGAGCCACGACGCGCTTTCAGGTTTCAGTTAAAAAAATTTCAGAACCTATGCACTAACCAAAACTTTAAAATTACGTTTGTATGGGCAAGATTGTTTTCACGACACTGTGGGGCTAACGAAAAAAAATTGTTGGGGACTTTTCATTTGTCACCCCAACTTTTCTGATTCGATCGTTTTAAAAAAATATACGGCTAATTATTTTATTAAATAAGCATGAAACCGAAAATCTGGTATATTTGTTTAAAGCGGGTTCAAAGCTGTTTACTGTAACATTAAACGATTTTAGCATGTACTTTTACAACAGTTAGGCGATGGCAAACAGTTTTAACGGCGTTTTAAGGCTGTCTCAACCTCAAGACTATTAACCCATAATTTCTGACATAAAAAAATTCCATCAATCGATATGGCTTCATTTGCACACAAAATACCTAAATCAAAAATCTCCCTAATAATTTTAATGGATTTGCGCCACTGGTGCGCGGCCTCGTAAATTAGCATCCTCGGCAGAAAGCGGCCGGTGGTTGTGCACGTTTCGTTTGTTGTAAGAGAGAGCTGGCTTGATTTCAATTTAAAACTTCATGTTGACCTATTTGCGTTTCTCGACAAATAATTAGTTAATGTTTTCCCAAGAACGTTTTTTCACAACCAAGGGCAATCGAACACGAGAAGGCTGGTGTAGTGTGGGCCGTATTTTGAGCCAAATATGCTACAAAGGGTTAAGTTGTACAAATGAATGCAAAGGTTCAGACAGCTTATATACAGTGTGAACAGTTTAGTGTGAAAAACCAAATCTAGTTTGTAAAATGCGCAGCAAAACAGTGTAATTACGACAAGTTAGTGTGACCTTCTTAAATCAGAAGCCGCCTATAAGTAAAGCGATACTTTTTGTTTAACTTTAAAAAGATGACAAGAGGTAAAAAATGTATATTGCTTGCTCTGTGGTGTGTCGCGAGTGCTGCTATAGCATGGGGTCAAGATGACGATGAAACCTTCGTTTTGGACAATGGTTGTTCCATTACAAGAAGAGTAACCAATTCAACAGCACCTCCCACGTATGTCGTTTGCATTCAAATCTTCATCGGTTTTTACTAACTGAAAGATCCAGACCTTTAAAGATGCTTTTTGTTGGCAAGCTGATTGCCGGCTATATACTGTAAATCTATTTTGATTATTAATATTTTAAATGCATAATTGGTAAATAAAAATTCATTTTGTAGACTTTGTAAAAGATCCTGTATGCCGCCGTGCGGTTTTAGAAACTTATTTGTTTGTTTATTTGCTTGTTTCTTCTTTAACCTTGATGGTCTATAAACACCGTCTAAATGCGTTGTGCTTAAATAGTCCGCCGTTGAGCTACTTGCTGCATTGCAGTTCCTGTAGATCATTCTTTTGTTTTGATTTTTTCGTTTTTGCTGGATTGGGATTTAACTGGGATATAAAAATCGCATCAATTTCTTTTAAGGGCANATATGTCGACTGAGCTGCGGTTTAGATGCAGGCAACCGTTGCGAAACCACGGAAAGAAAGGTCACCAACTTAAAATCAGTGATTTTACCTGCAAAAGCGATGACAAGCAATGGCAAGGTTTGCTTTTTTCTGTTTTTTGAGTTGTGGTTTATTAGGTTGCGGATAGTTTAAACGGTCGGTCAAGAGTTTAGCAGTCGACTCCGCATTAGTATAAAAATGCTTCCCGAATTCAAAGTTTTAATCTCACAGATCACAGTTGAGTATGGCGACGCAAAATATGCTCTTCTTGTTTGTTTTTTAACATGATAAACCTTACTTGGGTACTATTTTGTTGCTCTTTACCCATTCACAAAAACTTTACCCGCATGACTATAACTTAATTATTCGTTTGCATGTTGGATGAGCCAATTTTATAATTCGGTGTAAAACAGAGTGCGGTGTTCCTGTAACTCCGACGCCCACAACAGCAGTCACTGCCACGGCTAAGGTTGTCGAAAACCCAAACGCTTGCCCCGACGGTTGCACTTGCTAT
>QXVZ01004936.1:0-28913 GCA_008931825.1 Phallusia fumigata
TGCGCACCAGCTGAAAAAATGTTTTTGGTTAGAATTTGATCGTAGAGCTGATTTTTGTAGGCGTTTTTGTTGTGTTTTAGCTTTTTATTTTGGGGTTCCAATTTAATCCAATTTGGTTGATTCAGGGTAAAGTTTTCCCGTTAGTTATAAAGCAAGAAACTAACTGGGTTTGAAATGTTTTAAGTCAGGTGGTGTCTAGATTTTTCTTTCAAAAATACCTCACAAAAATGATTATCCAATAAAAGAAATGAAAAGCGCCAGTTGGTCTATTAACCTGAAGCCAACCGCACGAAATTGGTTTCCTAAACTCGTGTTGCGTTGTGGTATCGGTGAGCAGCAACAGCAATCAAAGATGCACGCAAATGTTTAAAAGAAGGCCCGACCATGACGAAACACGCGCAGTATTTTAAAACCAAAATATCACCATACGTGGCATAAGTATCACGGAGATATTTTCAATATATAAGCTGTTGCTGCTGGGCATTGTATAAACTTATGGTTCTTAAACTATGCACCCCGGTGCGTCGTTTTAATTTTCCAAAGGTGTCGCACAACAGTTTCGTTTCCTAGCTAAACTGTTTTTGTATCAATATATACAACTTTAACAATAAGAGTCTTTAACAAATTTGTACCACTGATAAGTCAAAAATCCCCTCATCGAGCGGCAATTCCAAAATATCATAAGTTTAAATTTCACAAATTTTAAATAGTAAAAAACCTTTTCGATAACTTTGTGCTAACCTGAAGGGAAAACCCTTGAAACTTGTTTTTCTTGATCAACTCGTACAGGTTGATGCTGAGGAGTTCGAAGGTCATACAGATGTGGTTGCGAAACGTGAAACTCTCGAGCATGTGGATGATGTTCATCGCGTTGTCCTGCAATGCATTTCAATCGCCTTGTAAGGTTCAGTCGTTACGTCACAGCGCACAAATTTCCGACTGTTTATTTTCAAATTCGCGATCAATTCAAATCTTGGGCCGTTCATGCGCAGTTATTGAAACTGGCAGATTAACAGCGAAAAATCAAATATCGATAGTGGCGTCGCCAAAGAAAAGAGGTTTATTTTGCGGGTGAGTTTTAAAAAGAGGCGCAAAGTTACCTACATACATACATATCATACATACGTACAATATTTATTTGTCACGCTTCTCAAAGCGAAGAAAAAAATGCAGAAATAAAAGTACGAAATTAATCACGTGACGGGATCAGTAAAAGGTAAAAAATATTGGTAAAAAGCTACTAAAAATAAATACGATGGTAAAGAGCTCTTCGGGCAGTGGTTCCCAACCAGAAGGAATTTCATGAGGGTGGAATTTTTACTTAAAGTTGTTCATTATAAGTGTAGTATTCCGTTTTTCTTATTCGTAAGACCGGTGGTTCCGATCCGTTTAACATTAATTCATATCACTTTTTTTGTATTATTTGCAATAATGCGCAATCAAAGCATGGTCATCAGACTGAAAATGTTTAGGCTACAATTCGCGGTCTAAAAAATAAACTGGCGGGTCACAATTGGCCCGCGGGCCTATAGCTCTATGATATAACTTCAAATACACACCTTGTCTTGTTTTCGCAAATGTTCCAATATCCTAATCTCCTCAGCAGCCTGCCGATGAAACCTCTTCTCGTTTCTCACGATTTTTAGGGCGACGTGCTGTTGGCTTTTGTGGTCGTACACTTTTAGCACCTGTCAATTACACAGCGTTGGTCGTTATTAGCCGGAGGTGGAACCACTCAAAAAAATGCTGCCGGGTTTAACCACACCAGGGCATGTTATTCGGCGGTGCAGTGTTTTTTTACATTGCCCAGATTAGGATTATATACCACACACTAAAAACAGTTTTTTCTGATTATTTGGACCTATCGTTGCCAATTCTTGAGAGCAATAATTTTAAGAAAACGTTATAATGGCGAACCTGACTCTTTAAACAAAACGAGCGTTGCTATTTTTAAGTTAGTTTGTTTAAAATCAGGGTGGGTGCCTTCATTTGACAATAAGGTACGTTCCATGACAACGTAAACNTTTTTAGGGCGACGTGCTGTTGGCTTTTGTGGTCGTACACTTTCAGCACCTGTCAATTACACAGCGTTGATCGTGATTAGCCGAAGGTGGAACCAATCAAAAAAATGCAGCCGGGTTTAACCACACCAGGGCATGTTTTTCGGCGGTGCAGTGTTTTTTTACATTGCCCAGATTAGGATTATATACCACACACTAAAAACAGTTTTTTTCTGATTTTTTGGACCCATCTTTACCAATTCTTGAGAGCAATAATTTTAAGAAAACGTTACAATGGCGAACCTGACTCTTTAAACAAAACGAGCGTTGCTATTGTTAAGTTAGTTTGTTTAAAATCAGGGTGAGTGCCTTCATTTGACAATAAGGTACGTTCCATGACAACGTAAACGTTTGTTCAATATCATTTCGAATAAAATCCGTTAGTTAGAAGAAACACATAAATAGTGACATCAGGAGACAACAGTTGGTGACNCCAGGCATTAGAAACAAATTAAAAGTTGGTTTGTTTATTATTTTGCAACTTCCTTTCACATAATCGCAATTCACTAGGAACTTTCAATGACCCGTTGCTAATGACTGTCTATTAGTGAAACCAAAGTGACACCTGATAGCCACATTAATGGGGCAACATAATGAGTATCCAATAAAGTAAATGACACATATTACACGATTTATGACTTTTCACCCTAATGATTCTTAAAAGATTCAAAATGGTATAAACTAGTACAACAAACAATACATGTTAAATGCTGTAGAATGATAGGCAGTTTTATACCAAAAAGGTTTTTGAAACATATTTGCATGACTCACATGGCCATCTTTGACTGAGGGTAGTGAGGATCGACGTTTTACGGTGCCAGATGAAGGCGCTGAAGAGTTCTTTTTCATCTGCATTGAAGCTAAATTTCCATTCGGCAATGTACGAACACCTGATGTATCTCCATGATGGCTTTCAAACAATTGTTGCACCTAAATTACCAATAAGCAACATTTGTTAAACCTTGAAGATTCCCCCTATTCTGCAAAATTACCCTGGTGCTTTTAAAAAACAACAGTTCTTGTTTAATGGTATGCATTTCGTACTTATATGGAAAAAAAACAAGAATTGAACAGTTTATGCCTACTCCACATACATGTATCAAAAATACTACTCTTAATTTTGAAATAATGTAAGGCACTGTTACTTTAGGCTCTGTAACAAATTCATACTACAATGTTATTGTTGGTTTTCAACAGATAATGCCACATAAAAATTTCGTTGCCACAACAAAGAATAATCAGACACTAACAACATTCCCAAAGAACCCAAATTTACCTCACAAAATACCACACAGGCTCAGTCGATAAGCTAACATTATCCACAGTGCTATGCCCACACACCCACAAACATGACTGTGCTGTAGACAGCTTTCTAGGAACTGACAATGCGGACTTAGCCCAGGGAACATGAGATTATAAGAGGCAAAAATTGCCACAGGCAACTGTCAGATGGCCACACTGTGCTGCCATGCATAATATATCAAGATCATTAAGAATGCTAAATAATTTATAGTGATGAGTGTAGCAGCGTAAAAGACGTTGCCACTGGGGCTCGCATATATAGATTGGAATAATTTAATTACATGCATGTCACACAAGCATAACAAATTCGCCCCGACGCACGATAGCTTATTGGATTGAATTAAGTTAGACCAAAGGCATTTCTGCTCTGCACAATCAAAGTCAATTAAATGCAGGCTAATAAAATTGACCAGACATGCAAGGGCCATTATGATTTATGAACGTAATCTTAGAACAGAACTTATTTGAACAGATCTTGCATAGAATGAGAGCAAATATAGTTTTTTTGAAATTACTAATATGATTATAATAGGTATTTTAGACATAGGGTTCTCATTCTACCAAATTAAGTGCAATATTTCCTAAATGCATGTATCTGTATAGGTCCCATTGTCCAAGGTATTTATTATCAAAAACCTAACACAAACCTGAAGGCCATTTGATAGATCTCCAAGTCCAGTCACAACTTGGTTCTTTATGGGTGGAAGACCAACATGTCCAGCGGGTTCTGCAATTGTCCTCTGGTGATGGGGATGTGGATACATGCTACTAATCAAATTTTTGGTCAGCATACTTTTTTCCTTATCATTCACCATCACATCAGTGCAGCATATTGTGGTTGGCAGGCAGTTAGGTTTACAGTTAACAGTCAGCCCCCCGAGCAACACATGCTAAGCACATGGGGCCTAGTACAAAAACAACTGGAAAAAAGACAGAATGCATAAATTAATCGACTGTACAATGTTACAAACTTGTTGCGATGGAAAAAACAAGGCCTTTGGGATTGTAACCCAACATGCTTTCCTGGACGCAATAACCTAAAAATACACTGTTTTGAAACAAAAAATTACCTTCAAATGGCTTTGGAGTGTACACACAAACAAAAATGCACACATAAGCAATACATTTCAACACCCCTTCATGTGCTAAATTGTAATGGTTCCAACTTTGTTATCACACATTACAGTCCTGTCCTAAGCAATTAAAATTGCCCTATTTAAGCCTTTTGCAGAAGTAACTACACTTTATAGCGGATTTCCGAAACAAAACGCTGACAGGTTTATTTGTTTACATTAATCTTTCACAGACAATTTCCTATTTGCAGCAGTGTAGAAAATGGCTACATCGTGGTTCTACATTGCATAAAATGTATCACGACCTGGCAAACGTGGGGTATTACGCGTTTATGCGTGGAAACATACGATAGCCCACGCAATAACACCTGACTCACAACCGAACGATTGCAACCTTTTGAAAAGCCTAGCAACGATGTAACGAATCGTGGGTGGTTAAAATATGCAAAACAGACAACCAAACGTTGTATTTGTGGAGAGAAATGCAATGCGGACGTCGTTTGTTACCATTTGTCGGTAATAGGCACCAGGTTGGGCAAGAGGTCAGCAAGCTATGTAAGGAAATACCCAATTTCGAAAATAATTGCCGTTTGACTCGCCAAGTAACTGATGAAATCCAAACAGGGTGCCAATGACGGTTTACGATATTCGCTATAGCCTGTAATTGTCTGAAAACTGCAGTCGGAAGTAGTGATGGTGAAGAAAAACAAATGAATCATTGCGGATGGGTTCCGAAAAGTTCAAACTAAGAACCTGTAGGCNTTACCATTTGTCGGAAATAGGCACCAGGTTGGACAAGAGGCCAGCAAGCTATGTAAGGAAATACCCAATTTCGAAAATAATTGGACAAGTAACTGATGAAATTCAAACAGGGTGCCAATGACGGTTTACGACATTGCTGTCGCCTGTAAGTGTCTGAAAACTGCAGTCGGAAATAGTGATGGTAAAGAAAAACAATGAATCATTGCGGATGGCTTCCGAAAAGTTCAAACTAAGAACCTGTAGGCTGCATTCGCATTAGCAAATACACATAAAACAGGCAAAGGATCTTAATAAAGCAAACAAGATGTCTTCTCTGGGCTGATTGTGATCAATAGACATCCCTTTCGCAGTTCATTAAAAACGTACGTTGACAAATTTCATTACGCAATGAACGAGCAGTGGCGCCGTAATTAACTCGAACAGAACTATCGATTTGTGAGGCCACGCTTATTATTAAAATTTGTGTGCGAAGTTATTGGAATCGGCCTATTGACAACTAATTGCGCTACAATTTGATGGGGACAGACAGGTGACTATTCGACCAACGCGTAAACTGCCAACGCGTAAAACCGCGTCTGGCCACCGGCAATCAAGTCGTTTATTGCAGTTAATTGCGCGGGAGGGCTTGAGGATTTGCGCGGATGTCAGGTAAATTATTTAGGCCCCCAGCTAAGCCTAAACGAGCAAGTCCGCTGGTAAGGCAATTAGGCGTACGACCTTTTCTAATCGGGCACCATGCCTATGACATTATCTGGCTGTTGTGGGTAAAATGTTTTAAAGGTACAATCGCCCACATTAAAGTAAGAATACAACTTTATTGTCAGAAGTACTAACAAAAACTGATAATTGATTTTACTTGTCCTCCACTAAACATCACCTAGTTAGTTAGTAGTAGCTGATTTTTACGTCTGTAAATCCTTTCAATCAAAATCAGTCGCACCAAACCTCTCAGCGAAAATCTTCAACCAAAGAACGACACGCAGAGCACAATACACACAGCAGCGGACAGCGATTGTGGATCACCGGTCAACAGATCCGAGGCAAGCGCTCCCACAATATCGCAAAGGTCCATCAACAAAGGAAATACCGTGGTCCCATTCTGCGGAGTGTTTGTTGGACATCTGCTCAAGACAAAGGCTTCGCGCCGCATGATGACAACAGATGCCGTAACGCGATCACCGCATATTGAAGATCAATTGTGATTCGGCGNATTAGGCGTACGACCTTTTCAAATCGGGCACCATGCCTATGACATTATCTGACTGTTGTGGGTAAAATGTTTTAAAGGTACAATCGCCCACATTAAAGTGAGAATACAACTTTATTGTCGGAAGTACTAACAAAAAACTGATAATTGATTTCACTTGTCCTCCACTAAACATCACCTAGTTAGTTAGTAGTTGCTGATTTTTACACGTTTGCTAACCCTTTCAATCAAAATCAGTCGCACCAAACCTCTCAGCGAAAATCTTCAACCAAAGAACGACCCGCAGAGCACAATACACACAGCAGCGGACAGCGATTGTGGATCACCGGTCAACAGATCCGAGGCAAGCGCTCCCACAATATCGCAAAGGTCCATCAACAAAGGAAATACCGTGGTCCCATTCTGCGGAGTGTTTGTTGGACATCTGCTCAAGACAAAGGCTTCGCGCCGCATGATGACAACAGATGCCGTAACGCGATCACCGCATATTGAAGATCAATTGTGATTCGGCGACCCCTGCGTCGATACGAGAATGCTCGCTCTTTTTAAGGATTGCCCGCCCAAGGTGGGCTGAAGCTTACTGCTCGTCAAACGAGCTGCAAATGTATTTGCAAATGATCAAGGCACCGTTTTTTCGGGATATAATGGGAAACCTTCTTAACAATGGATTTCAAAGAGATATGGGATCTACGCTTGAAGGGTTAAGTATCCTAAAAAATCATTTATGAATGCGGTCTAGGTAAGCACACCACGGAGAAATTAAATTTCAAAGAGAAATTCGTTAAAATGCAGACAAGAGGGCGTGTTGCAATCCAGAAAAACGGCGTGAAAACAACAACAAACATATATCGATTCCACTTCTACTGGTTCTCGAAATACTGAGAGGGGGAACCCAAAGTTTGCGATAAATAGAAACCCGGGTGGAAGTTTACACCAAAAGCTAAACACAAAAAACAACTGTTAAGCGTCTATCCGCACCTTTGGCTTGGCTGAACGTCAAAGGACCGGGCCTATTCAAAAAACTCAGACGGATGTTAAAATCGCGTCGCTCCAAAATACCCTTTTGTGTCGGCGACAAAAGCGTCGCGCAGTAATCAACAGCACCTCGTTACGCGTGAGCGACCCCGAGTGACCAGTCGGTCGCGGCCTGACAATTCTGAATACGCGGTCGATGCACACAGAACAACTGAAGAGTGGTGTTGCCTAGTTGCGCGGTCTACACGGCACAGGTTGAATTGAGAATGCTCGACGAGAGGCCTCCACTACACTTGAATAATTGCGGCACAAACACGCACGCCAGAATTGGTTAGGTTTATACGGGGTTTTGTCCGCGGTTAGACAAGGAACGGGCGCTCGTCACGTACCCCACTTGGGATTTTTTCGTACGGTAAACAACAAAAACAGATACGGTTCGTGGACTTTCTATGACTCATCTACAATAAGCAACATCGTTTATTGGTTTCGTTAAAGTCAACAGCCAGGTAACGCTACAGATAGTGAAAACATTTTCCGACAATATGAGTTTGTTTGAAGTTTTTCTCACAACTTAAATCATTTAAAGACTATTACTCTCAAATTTGCAAAAAAGAAAGACGCGAACGACTGCCTAACAGTAAACAAACACTCAGCACTTTTGCTAACCTAGCGTCTTTACCCTGTTGTGCGCTGAACTCCATGTACCTTTCCTTACCAGCGCTCATAACCAATAACTTCAAAGCCATCTGGTAATTCAAATCTACAAACAACGGACCTATCTACAAACAACGGCAAACGTTTTATGCGGCCCAACGGACGCCCTCAGTCTATAAAAACAAGGGCGGTTCTCACTCACTGACAACGGTCGTCGCCGAGGTCATGTACATGGATTGAAAAGCCTTGTACAAACAGATTAACTATTGACGTGGGCTAATCCCGAACGCTCACGACATGAACGGAACTTACTGATATTTATAGCCGCAGTGTCGCTAGCATACGTTAAAAAAATCAAGGTTATTCACTTTAAGACACTGCAGGAAGACGCAGGTGTTCTCGCTTTGACCAGTTAATATTTTAGTAAAGGTTAGGTTATAAGGCGACGGTCTATAAATAAGAGGCATTTAGCGTACTTGGCTAAATTTGTATTACATCGTCTCATCGGCTCTTCGAATTTTATTGCCATTAAGTTGTCGCAAAATCATTAAAATTTATGAACAAAGCCTGTCATGAAGTTATTTTTCCGCAGATTCCTAATTTAATGCAATTGCTGTACGTCGGGTCACGCACTAAACTTAGAGGTTATCATGTACATGGCTTAGTTCCCCTAAAGTGGGTTTCCAGCAAAAGTCATTAGCTTTTGTTGAAGCGAGTTTACTTTGTAGACGTTTCAAACATACATTATTAGGGTTGACTTCATGAAGTTGAACAAAAACATATCTACTGCAACAATGCTCACTGAATTTCACTTTCCAAACAAAGCAACCGCCCAATCTTTCTCAAAACCTCTGTACACCACGCGAACGAACCTACATAAACTTTCGACGACAAATAAATAAACAAATTTGCCCACTACACCGACGAACAGAGCCCTCGGCAAGATTTGTCTTGGCGGCAACCATCAATTACTCAGAACCAACTGATAAAGTCATTATTTCTACCCAACCCACGCAGCTATCCGACTAACACCGCAACCACAGAGCGTTGCAAACACTGAGCAGTACCAAACCGGTCTGGGTGATGACATAACGCAGGCGTTTGTTACGTCACAGTGGGAAACAGGCGCTCAGCTGTTCACGCCAAGTAGGCGTAAGAACATGGATTTGATACATATGGTCATTTATATGTGGCCAAACCGTCTGATATTCGCCCATGTCGATGTCACTTTAACACCCAGATCCCTTCATAATTTAATAGTTAGTGCCGGAAGTTGTTATTGCCATATCGCGAAAAAGGGTAAATTATTAAGTTTGCGGCGTAGTGAGCAGTTTAATGTGGAATGACGGGTTCGTGATACCAGTTTACAGACAATTTCTGGCTAAAACAATGGTGCTGACTCACATACATTAATCAATATTTTCTGCATAACGACCAAACTGGAACGAAACAACGCGAGTCACAACGGCGCCAAAATCGATTCATTAAAATGTCGAGACACGAGTAACTCGCGTTACATAAAAAATTCATAAAGTGCGAGTTCCAACGTACAAGAACCCGACGGGGCGTGCAAAACGCAAAAACATATCCAACGCACCGGCAAATAAACATCCTTATCGTTGGCAACATCGTAAGATATTCCTGGAACAACCTGGCGTCTTCAAAAAGAAGCCTGACGCTAAAACCTTATGAGGTGAGCTCTCCATAGGTACGTTCAATGTTTAGCATTTGTCCGTAAATTGCACTGATGGCATACGGCGCTGCAATCTGACAACGACACTCGAGCCCCTGTTAACTTATTGACTTTGTTTACCACCTGGACGATTGGTCCACACCGCTGCTCAGCTTTATATGCGCGAAAAATCGTCACTACGACGCGCTTGACCACAAATAACAGCAACAACATCGACTCTTTCTCGGACAACGCGGTTATTTCAATACATCGCCAACGCTCCTATGACTTGCAATAGTAATCCATAAACTGGGAGAGCAGAAAAAAGGTTTCCTTGGCGTCCCATGGGGCGGGCAGCTGCATTACATGATGCACATGGAGCCGCGTGAGGCGGACCTGTCATCGCTCGGGACCGTCGCGTCTGGCCATCCCACCGCTCCAGGGAATAGGAATTATGCAGCGTCTGCAAATGGCGCTGAGCTAAGCTGGTTTATGGATGATCCTATGGCTCCGTGTTGACGGCACAGGCGACATTTCAGGTGATGAGAAACTATGGGATGCACACGACACGAAAGGTGTAGTTGGGTACTGGTCTGAAATACAGAACTTCTATGTCGTCACTGGCCAGTCCTTGCGCGTACAGTGTGACCGTTTTCTTGAAGCAGCAGCTATTATTCGTCAAGCGCCAACTGTCAAAGTTAATTTTTGAAATTGATAAGTTCTACATGACTTAAGTAAATTGTTTCATACCAACGATAAGTGATTTAATTAGAAATATTACAATAAGTATGAGTAACAATTGGAAGTCTCTGTGTGACGAAAAAACCTATATTCCCAAATATACCGAACATTATTCTAACTACCAATTAACGCAATCTAGGTCATTTAATAACTCCTGACAGTTGCATGTGAAGAAACGGTGTTTTCCGGTTTTGTTTCAATGTTCCCCGCCCCGGGGTTTCCCAGTGACAGCCAAATGAATTGTCATGTAACACCTACAACCCCGTCGTCAAAGCCATTGTCACGTGCATAAACACCACCCAACTCCTGTGGGAGCAATTACTTCACCTATTGACAGACTATTGGGAAAGTCCCAGTCGTAGACAAGTCAAAGTCTGACGTCACAGTGGATGCAAGGGTGGCGATTGGTCGAGACTTAATAAGGTGAAGACTTTGCACGGCGCCCCCTGAGAATTCGACGAACATGCAGCGTTAATAAGAAAAGAGTCCGCCAAGCATTACGTCATATAAGGGAGCCGAAGATAGGAACTTGTTGAAACCATCAAGTACATTCAACAATTGGAATAAGGTCGCCGTCAAGTGTTTAAGAAAAGCCTGGTGTTCTGGGAGATTTGTTGCCGAAGTCGTGTCACAATGTACGTGTCTGATAGATCTCGTCGTAAATGTTTTAATCCACAAAGGCGTACGGACATGAAGCAATCAGTAGGCGTTGGACGAACTAGCAAACAAAAACACGCTCCTTCATCGGTCCTTATCTTTCGCACGCTGACATTTTTAAATGTTGCCCAAACACATAAGAGTCAAAGAGCAATCAAACATACTCTCCCAAATCAAACATAAAGTTTTGGCGTACACGGCGAACGTACACGTTCGTTTATAAGTTCGCACTTGACAACTGACGCATACATATTTCAGCTAAACAAATCCAAAGCACTTGTGGTTGGCTGTCACAATAATTACAAGCAGTGCAACTTTTTACAGGGGCGTTGTGCTACCAGTCATCGACAGTCGAGGCCAATTCAAATGGCACTTCACAAAAGGTACTCAGCGTTTGGGTTTAAATCAAAGCGTAAACTAGTGGCCACAGCGATGGTATATTGATTTTAAATGACAACATTTTCTGAACAAGATTAATGGCCAAAACAACATCACTGAAATTTTAAATTTCCATACTCATATGCACCTGCATTTATATGTACACATTGACAGTTATCAAATAGTACTTGTTCTTCAAATATTTTTTTTAACTTTTCTGTTCTTTACGCACCTAAATATCTAAACCACTGCCTGGCCAGAGATTAAGAGATGTGATTGCTACATGAGTTAGTAACCTTTGTCTGGTGAATTACAACTATAAATGCCTGAGGCAATAAAAAGAGGTCATTCACTGACGAATATAATTGATCACATTTAATTCCAATTGGCAAGTGATTTATTTAACAACAGTAAATTGACACTAATTTCAGGTAAGAATAAGTGAGGAAACGAATGAGCAGAAATTAAAAACTTGAACCAAAACACCTCCCCTGATAAAAATCAACCCACAATTTTCTGACCTAAACCAAAAACAAATCCTCCGAAATTGTTCTACTATAAGCCACATTTTTTCTAAAGTATGTAGAGCAGCAGTAAAACAATTTAAGTTTTACCACAAATTAACTGCATATTACTGAATAAATATTGAAAATAGATAAAAATTTTCAAATTTTACTGCCCATATTTATAGCAATGTGCTTCACTTCGGCATTGCAGATTAAAGTTGAAAACCTAAACCTAAGTTACTTTAAATGGTCAGGTCAGCCCAGTAAAAAATAGAGTATATAACTTAAAAATGATTTAAATGTTCTAAATGACATATAATTGCTCTGATGGAATTTACAACCAATTTGTGCCATGGTTGGTGACAGGGGAATAGAATATTATGAGTTATAACATAGCAAGAATAGCAAAGTTACAAAACCAAATATTGGTACCACACTACTCAATATGACATTAAAGCTGTATTATTAGATTTTGTACCTTAGCCTTCCAGCAATTCGCACGAAACCACACTCTTTCTAAACAACAGTTTGAAGACTTTCTCACGTTTCCACACAAAATGAAGCAATTTGACTCAGCTGCCTAAAAGTTTTTTTAAATATATCCTGACCAAGTAGAACAGTTTCTAATGCTATACACTTGTCTTAGCATAACAATTTGTTGAACTGATTTCTTTAGAAGGCAATACAATTCAGCAACACGCCGACAGATACAATTCATTAAGGTTTTCTAAACCCTTATTAGTTCTGTTTAGCAATGTGATGAATTAAACGTCACAAACACGCACTGACGTCATAGCAACAGTCAACCGAAAGTAGTCTCAAAGCAGCCATGCGCACGAACGGTTTTAAACTTTATTACAAACTTTAAATTTGAATTGAGAATGTTGCTTCAACTACATTTTTTTATTTTGAACTATACTACAGTAAGTTGTGTCAGATGTTTAACTGAATTGCATCAATTACAAGATTAGTTTTTATTATAAGACTTAACTTTATCCAGTGCCCAGTAGTTAGTACTTATTTCTTCTTAAGCTAAGTCACATTTTCATTCACAACCATAAAATAAGGATCGGTAGGTAGATAAAATGACCGTGTTTAAAGAAAGTAAGGGGTGAAAAACGTTTTTGCGTCTTTTGAGTTAATTAACGTATATTCTGGCCTTTCGGGGGGGGGGAGCGAAAGAGCCCATGACCGCTCCAAACTTTGTAATTGTACATTAGGTTAGGCTTTTTCTGGAAAACATATATTAAGTTTGGTTGCTGAGATCTAGTTATTGCGGTTGGTTCCCAAAAAAACATCAATCTTGAAAATTTGCGATTTCTCGTTACTTTATCTCGCGATTTAAAACGCTAAACATACAAAAAAACTAAAAGCATTGCCCTTTCAATACCTTCTGCGAACGATAAATATCACCACCAACGCGTTCACTATAGCGACTCATCATTGCAGGCTGGCAAATCAGATCGAAAAGTCTATTCCATTCGACGGACACAAACGTCAATACACACATATAATAGATTTTCTCCAATTGAAATAAGACTGTCGCGACGACAGCTGTACCAAACAAAATATACAAATATAATTACCATTCTCTTGGCTAAAAATACCAAGACACACGTATCATGAGTTAGTAGCATGTTGCTCTCTAGTAGTGGGTTCAAAAAGTAACAGGGCAATTTTAACTTTAAAAGGATGGTATGTACGGCGGCGCTTTTAGAAGTGCTACTGGTATATTGCGCATGCAGTTTACAGAAGATAATTATTGCTAACGGTATTCGATTCACTCATCCATAAATACTGTCTACAGGGGGGGTTAAGCAATTAAAAATTGTCTTTTTTCAGTAATAGAAGAACGGGTTCCAATATCAGCTAATAACAAAAAATAGGTGAGCAAATGTCAAAATGGGAAAAAAATACCGGAAAAAATGTTTATGATGTACTGCTGGCAATGAAAGATGTTATACCATACTGATGTACAGATAAAACATACGTAGCCCGTTGAGAAAAGAAAAAGGCAACTGCATCATGGCACGCTTCAGTGAAAACAAATCTCAGGGTCTTGGAATTAAAAATTATATATGGGGTCCGAAGTAAATCGCGCAAAATTACAGCTCGAAAACAGGGGTTTGCCCGCTAGATGGCACGCGTGAGACACAAAGATTTCAGAGAGCAAAAGTCTCTAAATTCAGCAGCAAAAAATGGTCAAACTGTTTGTTAATCAAATAATAGCGAGTTATACAGAGAAAAACACGCTATAAAAGATGTAAAGACAGTTTTTGTGAAGCTTGATAAAATGCAAAAGGCCTTTCCGACGACGAAGGATGAATAATAGGAAATTACAGAATGCCAAAGTTTCACTAATTAAAAATACACCATCTACATTAGCAAACAAGCAACCTCGAAAATCCAACCAACCATAGGTTCGGCAAGGCGTTTTGCAAAACGAAACGACGCCGTCGCTAATAAGGAACCGATGCTGAAGCGGTCGCGTGCAAAAATGTACAAGTTAAAGCGGTTTTAAAATCTCTGTTACAATCACAAAATCTTTGGGGAAACTGCAGTAACGCGGGGAAGTGCTTTAGTTGAAAACAAAAACATTAGGGAACTGTTTAGTGCAGATTTGAATAAGTGGGTCACCGGTAAAACAACTGTCACTCATAAAAACACGCACACATATTAAACGGTGTAGTCAGTGGACATAGAAAATGTCGGAGGTTGTGAGATATTTTTGACGCCTCAGCCAATCGATGGGTAAGTTGATCTTTGACCCGTGGTTGGCGGACCGAAACGTGACGCAAAAATGGAAGGTTATCAAACATAAAACATGATCGCACAGAGTAAGATAAACAAATCACCGATACAGCAACTTAAACCAAGCCACAAAAAGGCGGAGGGTCGCGGTCCGTGACGCACTCCGGTGACGTAGTTGTATTATGACGTAATATTGCTTCGTAGAGCCGGAAAATGGAAGGCTGAGAAGAAGTTGGGAGACTTTTGATTCTGCACGAACGAAGATATAACGTCAGTGTACCAGGCTGACTAACATAACGTACTTAGTTGTCAAATTTTATGTCTCAATAACACGTATCAGCTTGTACGGACAGGGAAAATTGAAAAAATGTATAAGTCTTCGGAATTGATTTGTAGTTACCCACGTATCAGCTTGTACGGACAGGGAAAATTGAAAAAATGTATAAGTCTTCGGAATTGATTTAGTGACCAATTCTCTGCAGAAAATCTGCACACCTGCTGACATTGCAAGTATCGCCTACTGCAGCATTGCACGGAAGCCTACGCACCATTACTGCACATATTATACACATCATAATATATTCAACCATATTAGCACATAAATAATTTAATAGTCCCGCCACATAAGCCGCCCGCGTTATGGCACGTGGTTTCTGCGTCATTAGTGAGCAGTATGTAGTCATATTCACCCATATTCCGCACGCTTTTCCACCTCCGCTATGTATCGCGTTATAATTTTTTTCGGTGGAGTTCTGTTGAATGAGGGGAGTAGAAACAGAATGGCAAACAATATTCGAGCGACATGCACCTTTGTAACAACCGGGTATATTGTTTGTCAGTAAACGATCGTGTTGGTTTGTCAATTTATTGCCCCACAATGTTGCATTCCCACGGAAATTTCAAACATACTTTGCATTTTTGCCGCTGAAGATACGTCATTTGCACATTTTGTTTATCAACAAGATGAACTTAACTCCAATACTTTATCAGTTTTGCTCTTACCTTGGAGCTTTATGTGGCTGCCTTTTGTGACGTCATGTTCATCTTTCGGATCCGCGCCGTTGCCGTGGCAACGTTGATCGCTTGCTGCAAATGAATAAAAAACGATTCGGATTTGCACTGGGAAAATCAACAGTCACGCTAGTGGGGGGTTCAAACTTTTTGCACTGTCATTGATACTTGACTTGTGTGAGGACTTCGCAATGTTATTAATTGCTCAGAAAAACAAAAACAAGATGGAATTGAAATCTAAAGAAACAATTTTTCCGACTCCAGTCATGCCTGCCATCTTTTGACAACAGAAACAGCAGTATTGCACCAACAGTTACGTTGCAACCCCTGTTCAAAATTACCAGCAGGAAACCGCAGCTTTACAACTAGAAATCGCCACAAACCACAGTAACCGCATGCCACAGTCACTGCATGAGTGGATTTGACGGGGGTCATCGGGTTCGGACCGCGACCCTGTAATCCTGTCAATTTTAGGCAAAAACTCGTACATTTTTGCATAATTTATCGACAACAGATAAAAGGCTGTTCCAGGCCACCCACTGATCTGCTTAAAATCTTGGTTCAACAAATACTTGTGTAAACAACATGCGAAACCGTGGGCTTTGTATAACCCGGATTTTGCTTCCTTCTCTGTCTTTGGTTCGTGAGTAGCGTTGAAGCTAAGCGATCCTTGAATGGAAGTTTCGACATGTAATCGATGAGCGCATTGAAAATCTACTCACGGATGGAAAGAGACAAGACTAAACCCTTGAGTTTTGATTTATTACACAATCATGAGGAAATTGGTCACTGTTTTTTGTTGTCTTTCGAGTTTTTTTTACAGGAATATGGTGCAGCAATATTCTGCGTTTGTTTATCAAAATAAACACTAGTTTGGTAAGTAACTTTTGCCTGTAAGTAAACATAGTGCCATGTGTTTAATGGGGTTTGGGAATGATTCAATGAACTGTTGCACGAGCAAATTGCGGAAAAAGCTAACTATTTAGACGCATGTACGTTGTCCTACATTGTGTACGAACACATTTCTTAACTACAGCATTTCCATTCTTAACCATACCCTATATTTTCCCTCGGGGCGGACAAAACGATGTCGTGCCCCGGGACGTTGTTACGGGATTCAGGTAATCCCCACAGCACTCAGCTAAACCACCAGACTGTAAAAACACCTGAGTCCACGGGATCGCGTCAACAGGGTTTGTCACGATCTCACGATGGGTAAAGTTGACGCTTGGTTGATTGACAGGTCGTTGGGAAGTGTTAGTGATGCGGTGATTTTGCCGATGTGTATAAAAGCCTAACAGCCTGATGTGTTTGAGAAGGCAGAGCATAATTGTTCAAACGTGTTCCGCCGAACACCGCTGTACACGAAAAGCGAAACATCGCGAACGGGTGACGCATCTATGACGCATAATGTGCTGTGACGTAATAAAAACATCGAACATTTGAAAAAAGACGCTCAACCTTATTTTTGCAGTGCAATTCAGGTAAAAAGAATCAATACATTTTACCGCCATACAAAAGTGGGGTTTTGACAGTGAGACCAGATGTTAAACTTAAAAACATATTTGGTATTTCGTTTCAATTACCTTCCATTTGTTCCGAGCGAAGTTCTTCTTGATGTTTTTGCTCACGTTGTCGTGGATGTTCTTGTTGCTTGCCGCGTCACCGGCGATCCTGACGTAACAAACAACGACTGTTAGTGACGTCACGGGATCGAAAAAAAGCCGAGCGCAAACTCTCGCCGCGCACAAGTCGGTACAAGACTTCAGAACCACTGAGGCTTCTAGTAGCCAGCCGAAAGTTTTATAAGTTGACACTTCCCTGTAATGCATTTACGTTCACCTCGGTGTTTGACGGGGCCGAAGAACCCACAGACGGGTCACAAACCCCGCGACCCTGTGCTTCAAAGCTGTCAAAACCGGGTCGATAAAATAATAAATTGCAACAGTAAAGACTTGCACGCCCACGTGCAGTCGATATTCCGCGTGGGTGGAGCAGGCGGCAAAAAATCAGCGAAGCGTGAAGAAAATTACAAGCGTGACGTGATGGAAGTTTCGGAAGCAACAGGAACGTGATTTTTTGGGAATTTCTGTGCTTTAATGGCTTGATGGCCTGACGAAATCTGGATTCGCCCCCTAACGGTGATATGGGTTCTCGCTGTTATACCACGTTTTGTGCGAAACACGACTCGTCAAAATCAGCTAAGGATGGTGTCACTTTAAAAATCCCACTTTTTAATCATGTAAGAGATTGGGTTACAAATTCAAATCTCCTAATTTTTTGCCAAATTTTGGAAAATTTTTTATGAATCGGATTAGACGCTCGGCTTCATATTTCCGTCCTCGTCACTTCGTAATTTAAGCAAGCTACTGCTGGAAAGCGACTTGACCTAACTCGTGTCGCCGCGATATTCTGATTAAAAGCTACTTTTGCGTAAAGTGTACAAACAATTTTCCGCAAACTAAACATTTTCGTGTGTTTCAGTGATAAAAGTTATCGGAATAGAATAGTTTCTTACTGAAAACACCAATGGGTTAAGACTTTAAGACCTGTTTACCAGCCGTTCGCTTGTTGCCGGGCCGTTGAAGAAAAACCTTGACAAAAATCAATCAGGGCGTCGATTGCGGTTCGCGACAATAAACACAAACGTCAGCTCGCCAAGTTTTCAATCTTGCCGTCGGAAGCGGCGAGAGTGGAAAATCGATTTTCGATCCATAATTGCGCCAATTGAATCGCCCGATTGCTTCAAGTTGTTCGCGAGAAATTAAATGCAAGGCAGAAACGCCCACGTGGGAATATAGGTGTCAGGAGCGGGCAATTACTACGCAAACCGCACCTTTTGGTGAAATTGTGGCTCGCTCATTGGGGAATGCTTCCTTTGTTCGAAATTTGTTCAGGCTAAATGCGCTAGACTTTAATGCAACTGGTGGTACATTAGTTGTATTGCAGAACATACTTTTGTTTTCGTTTAACCGTTCTTTGTAAAAAGCAAGACTAAGTCAAAAAAAACGAAATTTTAAACACAAAAATGTTGTGTTTTAGGGGCTGTTGACATATTGGATTCCTGCAGACGGTTTACAAATTTTTGCTGTCTCACATACCAACGTATTTACCAAATCCAATGAACGACACTTCTATTGAATCAATACAAATCTGATTTGCTTCTGTAACAAGCTTAGTGGTCTATTATCAAGAACGAGCTCGGTGCTGGAGCGGGTTGAATTAAACACAACAAAATTACAAATTGCCGACAACACATTGGAGAAAAAACATTAGCACCAGGTTAAGTGCCGTTTTACCGGAGTACAGAATTTTGAAAACCATTTTGCTGCAGTACAGAATGTTAGCCTTACCATGGGTCGGCGAGTGCCTGTTTGCATGTGTACCGCTTCGAAGGAGTCTTGTGCATTAAATGTTGGATGAAGGACTTTGCTGGAAAACAAACAGGAAAACACTATTTATTTTTGTTTGGCGAACTCTGCAGTCGGAAATGCAACAATCGCGTTTGTTGTCAAATTTGGGGAAGCAAAGGCCTCAGAAAGAATGTTTCAATGATATTCTCATTACAAGCAAATTGTTTTTGCCCACAAAAAACTCTTGCGATTAAACTTACAGATCGGCGTAGTTGAATCTTTCGAACTTACTGTAGAGCTGTACAGTTTGCCTAACCTTCGCAGTTTAAAAGTTTAAGAAAAGTGAAACCAGCCTTAGGAAACGGCTTCATTACAAATCCGGGGTCATTTCACGTCTCTCCTATTGTTCAGTGACATTACGGTATCAACTTTCATTGTTACGTGCCGGACATATCGGAAGGGGCGCCAGTGCAACCAAATTGTGACGTCACAATTGTCAAACTATAAACAAACGGTGAATACTCGCATATCAATCACCACTAACGTGTTGCCGGCAAAGACGTAAGCAACAAACTTATGTTTCAAAGCAAGGAGAAACAAGCTTTTTTGTGGCTTTGTACTGTGCGGTGAATCAGTTATAATTCTTGCTACCGTATTCTGAAAATAGGTACGGGTCAATTACAACATAAGGCACGTATTTTACGACATACATTATGTATGTGTAACAACATGCATGAATGTAAACAGCACACGAAACTTTGTCGCGCCAATGGTAATTATACTTCGTCTGTTTACAGTAAAGTAGGTGAAAAACTTGAACCAGCTAACCGTATGAGGTTTTCAGCTTTTTCTGAACTTTTTAAATTCAGTGTTTTTGCACAACGCTCACCTAAAACCACATTTTAAAGTACAAAGAAGTGCATATAAGCGACGCATTGAAGAAGTGCAATTTGTGGTTTTTCCTGTCTCGTCGTACCGCTGAATAGGAGCCAGTATTGCACTGTGGGTTTAGGAGCTGGTATTACACTGTGGGTTAAGTTCTCGGAGACATTAGGTCTATGGTACACGCATAATTTGGTAAACACGTTTTAGAGTCTCAACTATTATCCTACTATGCCAACATTTTAGCGTTTTACGTGTTAGCTGGGACGCAATACATTTTCCGGATCCGGTATTTAGGAGGCCATACATTTTCATTCCATACAGACACGATTAAACACTACACAGAAAACATTACAAGTTGGCAAAAAATTGACCGCTTACCAGATTCTGAAATGTCGTCCCAGTACGGCGAATCAAACTCGTATTCAGCTTTCATGATCTGTTCGAAGAGTTTCTGGTCGTTTTCGTCATAGAATGGCGGATATCCACATAATCTGCAATGTAAACAAACAAGTTGCCACTTTACAAGCTGTCAGGTTGCGTCTCAAGGATGTTGAGTCTATTTTGTATGAACGACATCAGACAGGCTGGCATAGGATTTCCTACAGGCTTGCACAATGGTCGACCAACTGCCAGGGCGCTGTATTAGCCTTCCTTTCAGTTATGTTTTTTAATTAACACACATGAATGAAAAGTCAACATATATTTTCAAGGGATTTTGCTCCTGGTATGAACACCCATTTGTAGTAGAGTAAAAATTACCAGTATATCAATGATGTTGCTTACAGAAATTTTACTTTGTAGTATACATAGCAACAATGGTGAATTTGCATGACAAAAACGCAGACATCAATATACTGAGGTCAAAATGTTCTATACGGCACACAAAGAAAATGTGCACAAAACATTTTTCCTGAGCCAGATTACCGGCAAAATTTCAACAAAAGATTCCATCCCAAGGCAAACAAAGTGCCCGCCTGAAAATGCGATGTTTATGCTGGAGCGGGCAGGAGCTATTGATCCCTAGTTTGATTTCAAATCTGTGGTTTTGCGTGAAAAAGGGAAAGCTGCTGGTGAGTTTAAAAACATTGGCTGCAAAATGTGATTTATTACAAAATGTTTATGCATCATAAACATTTTGGCCCAAACTATAATTATACAGCAGTGAAATACAACAACTTAAAAATACGCATTCGAGGCAAGCTCAGCATCATCTGACAGTTTATTAAAAATTGACTTACAAGATATAGGCGATGACGCCAATCGACCAAACGTCTACTTCCTTCCCATATGGTTTTTGCTTAAGTACTTCAGGTGCTGCAAGAAAAAGCATCAGATGAAACGTCAATCATGTTTCATATTGTACTTGGAAATGCCATAGCCTCCCTGGGCAAGACATATGACAGCATAGAGCAATAGTTTTATTCTTCATACAAAACTACCTTTAAGGGGGCTTTTCAATTTACCGCAGCAAATTTACACCAAGTTAAATAAATTTACCCATGTGCTTGAGGCCAAAATTTGTTTGCAATTACAAACCACAATCAATAAGGTTGATCCAGAGTAGCCCAGAAAATTTTTGCACAAGGGCGAGATTGCTTTTTATTTTGTAACACTGACTGTTGTTAAGTTGCATATTTAGGCGACATGATAATTGAGAACATACAAGTATTTGGTGGAGGCAGAAGTGCTTAAAGGATATTCAAAAACATGCCCCCAGGGATGAACATTAAGTACTTGGCACTTGCTAAGGTTAACTTCTTGACTTTTTGCAATGAGGCTTTTGACTAGATGTGATGCAGTTAAAAAAGAAACACTTTAGGGCCAACACAGGTCATACATGAATCATCCTTTGGTTTTTCAGTTTTATCGCAAAGCACTGGAGTGTTACACAGTAAATTTCCGAGGACACTGTTAAGCAGAGTATAAAGCAACACCAAAGCATGGCATTGGACACATTTTTTGCAACAAGGGATTTATAGAAAAAAAGGAACACCCGTACAGTTTTAACAATACCAACAACAAACTTAAGTCCCACGACAACCACAAAACTTTAGCATCACAACTTTATGAGCCATGAGAAAGTTGGGCCATCAGACCAACTTCACAGAAGTAGTGGTATTGGGTGTGTTTCTTTGTCCGATGCGCTACTATTGTGTGTTTGGGCTTGTTTTCTGTTTCGACTTCGAAGCCTAATAAATACTCCACTTGTCAAAGTAAACATTGAGGTTAATGTCCAACCCGCTTTGCTTCTTTAGTAAACTGCCCGCTATAAAATGGTATGTGGGCCAGCAGACAATGCAGAACCTACATTGATGTGGCTGGAAAATACGTTGCAGCAAATTCTAGCTGGTGGACCAGAATAGTCAACAGTAATTAGGATCACAAAGCACTCTGATGTTGATGCCTATAATGCTGAACTGATTTTATTGATTAGGTACACAGCTGAAAATCCATAAAGCCACACTTTTGATATTCCTGATTATCAAAAATAAACATTGTATTATGACCAAGTGTGCAAATATACTTAAATATTTTCAATGGGGCTTATCACTTATAAAACCTATAATGTAAAAAAAATTACATTTGATTTGCAAAATAATTGCAAGGTTTAGCCCCTCTGCTGAAATAGGGCTATTGTAAACAAGACAGTGGAGTATGCTCTCATGCGCAAGCATCAACATATTGCTGATTAATAATTCATTCGATGTTAAGCAGCTCCTAACAAAACCACATGCCAGTGGTGATTTACAGAACACATCCTCCTCAGCAAAACGACCCCTAATTATTGGAGAGACGGTATGAAAAGCACACATTATGCACCGCACTAATGGCAGCGGTAATGGATACGGTTTTCATTTTACATCAATAATGCACTATGTCTTGGGAAAAACCATATGTGCTGTTTATCCAACTCATTGTGGAGGTCAGCATAAACAGTGGTTGTAAAATAGAAATGCAAAATTATTATTACCTGTACTCTAGCTGAGCATAAATCATGTACATTTTTTTCACAAAGAAAATGAAGGATAATATTTTCCATTGACAATTAATAGACAATTACCATGGTATAGCATGGTCTTGATTTAAACTTACCAACATAACCAGGTGTACCACAGGCAGTTCTCAGCATCCCCCCATCCTCTTCAACTTTTGACAATCCGAAATCACTGATCATTATTTTTGAGTCTTCTTTTGAACTGTGGTACAAGAGGTTTTCTGGCTGTAAGAAAAAATAAAATGCAATCACCAACATGTTAGGATATTGCCTTGAAGCTTTTCACACTGCTAGAAATAAAAGGATTAAGTGTCAGATCAATGAATTGTATCTATGTCATGACCTTAAGATAATGTTGTTTGCACAGGCTATCTATGTTGTCGTTTCGGGAGGGGAAGGTTTCTGCAAACACAACTTTTTACAAGGCCATTACAAGGAACATTTAGTTTTGCAATGTTGCAACTTTGGTAGCATACTATCACTTCAACCAAGAAACAGATGTTTTACTTTTTTGTATTTATCAATATGCAAGGAATATAGGTGAGACACATCAAAAGTTTTCAAAAGTTTATTTCTGCAACAGATGAGTAAATTTTAACATGTGGGTGGTATCATAAAATAGGTAAGACAACAATGATGGTTAATTCAAGCTAAACCAATAGTAAAACTTGCTATCATTTAACCAAAATAGATCTATTTCTGATCAGTCAGTTTCAGTTATACATCAAATACATTGAATTTACCCAAAAATGTTACCCCAGCTTCCTTCTGCATGCAACAAACTTGACACAAAACACAGGGAAATGTCAAGTTTACAAAAACTACTATTTCCTGACCACAAAGCACAACAAACATGCAAGAAATATATTAACAAAACATGTCATTATACTTCCTAACCTCACAGTTCCATTGAGAAAAGCAAACACACTGTTGACACATGAATTTTTGGCATGCCCTGACTAAACAGAAAGGAGATACATACAGTAACAAATCATTATGTGCCTGCTTCTTTATTTATTTGCTGTTAAGTTTATCCTCAAACAGTTTGGACAAAAACAACACACATGCGACAGCTTGGACTGAGCTGGTGCAGTAAACAAGTGTCACTAACTATGGTATGTTGTTTTGGTTGCCATCGTTTCAGATATTTATAGCACAGAGCAGACTTTATAATCTTTAAATTGCTTAGGTGGCTTCCTTGCAAGTATGCCTTGCAGTCAAAACTTTGGCTAAGTTTAATAACGGATTGGCATGGTTGCAAGTTGCCAGCAAAAATTCTTAAGGAGTAATTTGAATGTGACAAACACTTAAACTGTGCATATTGGATATGAATGTAACAACCCAATTAACTAAGCCTACAAAGTTAGTTATGACTTCAACTGAGTCATAGTATAAGGAAATCCCCAGGGGTTCACTGCAAGCTGACATGGTGACATTGACCCAAGGTTAACAATTTAAATCATATGTGAGCAAACATCATTAGTCTAGAATGATATTGCTATTATGTGTCAAAACATGAAGTAATTGTGTGGGTGGCACATATTTTTTCTGTCAATTTATGCAGCTGCACATGTTTGCAAGAATGCAATGCAGCTTTCCACTTCAGCACACAAATAAAATCAAGTGTAATGAACTGTATAGAAAGCTAAAAAAACACCGACATCCAAAAATAGTCAAGCAACCAATGAAAACCTGTGCTTAACTTCGTCACCAAACACATGCAGTTAAATCCAGACAGGAACTTTGGTACCTATTTACAACTATAAAATGAAGTTAAAATTTAATCATGAAAGTCTGATTACCTTTAAANTTTTTCGGTCAATTTATGCAGCTGCAAATGTTTGCAAGAATGCACTGCAGTTTTCCACTTAAGCACACCAATAAAATCAAGTGAGGTGAACTGTATAGAAAACTAAAAAAACACTGACATCCAAAAATGGTCAAACAACCAATGAAAACATGTGCTTAACTTCGTCACCAAACACATGCAGTTAAATCCAGACAGCAACTTTGGTACTTATTTACAACGATAAAATGCAGTTACAATTTAATCATGAAAGTCTGATTACCTTTAAATCCCTGTGCACAATATCCTTGGAATGTAGGTAAGCCACAGCATCAAGCACTTGGGTTATGACACAGCTTGCATCTTTTTCTGTGTAGCTACCTTTTTCGACGATGCGGTCAAAAAGCTCTCCACCAGTAACTCTAAATGCAAATGACAAAACTTGAACAAGTGTTTTGTTACATAAAGTTAAAGCCATCACATACATGGGTGTATGAATATTCAGGTTAAAACAAACAAGTTTAGATCCTTTATACTTACAGTTGCATGACCAGATACAAATGTGAAGGGTTGTCATAAATCTCGGTTAGTTCAACTATGTTCGGGTGTCTGAGACTAAAACAATACAAAAAACTTTGTTAGTCTTCAGTAACTTTGTTTTACTTCGAAAATGTTACATCACAACACCCACCACTTCAAAACTGCAATTTCATTATTGATACTGTTTTCTTTTCCCTTGATCAATCTTCTCTGTATGCATTTCACAGCAACCGCAGATCCATCTTTTCGGTGCTCTGCAAGCCAAACTTTGGAGAATGCACCACTGTAAAAAATAAGATTTGTTGCCATGTACTCAAGTTTTTTGTACACGCACTTAAATAAATATTTGTAAGCTTGGTTAACAAATACTAATTTCAAAACTACTTACGTTCCAAGAATGTCTTTGAAGTCATACTTTGTCCGAATGTCAACTTTGTAAGATTCTGCGGTCATTCTTGATGCTTAGGCTGGCAATGATTGGTTCGAGTTTGGTTTGTTCACAAACAAAAACACTATATTAGCGCCACATTCTTGAAAATATAATAATATTCCATTGGTGAAACAAATGCAGCTTTCAGTGCAACAAAAATTGGCAATTCATTGGCTCAAAAACTTCATCCAATATAAGTCACAAAAACATCTTGTACACTGTACTGCACCAGCAACCAGCTAAACCGTTAAGTAGCAGAAGCACCGCCTATTTTTTTAGAGAAGATTTCACCTAAACTCCAGTCCGAGGTTCTCTGCTGCAATAAATATCTTGTACGCTGTATTGCACAGATTCCTGGAAATGAGTATAGCAGGTTGGACCAGCTCAAAGTTGCAAAAGCGCCGCTTAACTTTCAGCGAAGAAGTCACTACACTCCGTTCTCAACCACGATAACCACTGAAATGCGCCTCGGGCATTTCTACTTATAGCAACATGATACATACGAGTTGTTTTTACGGGTGCTGCTCGCGACTAGAGTGAAGTGGAGCTGAACGAAGAGAGGCGTGGTGAAAATAGAGCTTCTGTTTTTTTCCTCTTGGCTTCGTCGCCCATGCCGAACCGTTAATCAAATTGCAGAAAGCAACTAACTTATCGGATGTCGACTTTCCTTAAGAAACTGTTGACCATTAAAAGTGACTGTGCACGGTACAAAGTCAAGGTGACGTAATCGTTCGACACCGGCTCGACAACACAAAATCGATGATTCAGCTTTTTCCGACTCGGCTCCATAAAAATCAGATTTCAAGGACTCACAAACGCGTTTTAAACTAAACAGCAACTTTGTAATTGAAGGCGGTCCGCAACCAACGCGGAACATCTTATAGCATTTACTTCCGTGTTTTCTGCGCTCGGCTGCGTGCGTTAGGGGAAATGTTAAAATAACCCCTCAAAGTCAGTGGCAATTGCTATTTTGTCGATATTTGGCGTATTCAGAAGGCTGGATTGACAACAAACACATGCCTATATTGTATACTATGTGACCACTTACTAAATATTTCATCAAATCCGGTATTAGTAGTCAAAACGTGCTTGTTCCTTCAGGTTTACAGCGCTGCAATCGACATAACAAACTGCATATGCAAACAGACTTACATGGTTGAGGTGGCAAACTTTAAGTCAGGAAAAATGTTAAAGTTTTAGTTTTCGATTCGCGACGAGCCGGAGTTCGAATATTGTGCATGTTATAAACCGCCGCAGACAAACCTATAAGCAGCTGTTTTTAGCTCGCTAGCGACCACTAGTGGATGATAGCTAAAAAAAGTTTAGTCTGGGCACGCATAAGGCTTTTTCGGGTTTATGCAATCGGATTGTGGTGCAAACGAAGTTGGTTTACTCAAGGGTTGCCGTACCTCCGGACTTACAGACATGTTTGGCGGCTTGAAGTGTTATTGTCAAGCCCCCGCTACCGCCGCGTCCCTTGCAGGGCTTGCTTTGTTTTCATCTACAATGGCACCGAGTAGCGCTGTAATCCCATCGTTTTCGTTTTTTCATCAAATTGGTTCGCATTAATCTTGTCACAATACATACAAACCTCACTCATCCGAAAGTTTGCAGCGTTTTGTTTTAATTTTGCTTCCTCAGATTTATCTCACTCCAACTATTTTAGTAGCACAATATTTCTTGGTTGATGGATCAGTCTTTTGTCTGATTTGCAAAGATTGTATTTATCCTGCAACTAGTCACTGCTGCCGCTCGTCTATCTTTTTTACAGAGAAATCATCTGCCTAAGCCTAAGGAGCTGACATCGATCGACTCAAATTCATGTCTTGCCTTTATCACCCTCGTGTTTTGTTTGTTCCCCAGTTTCGTTTTCTTCTTTTTTAGTTTAATTTTGTTTTAGTTTACTATTTATCGATTTAATTATGTCTAATTTTCCCCATTAACCAGTATAATAAATACTGACTTTAAGGGTAACATATAAATACTTTCCCAAACTCTGCATTGGTCCAGCGTGCACTATTAAACATAAAGGCGTTCCGGCGCCTAAAACTATCTGGCAGGTTTTTTTAGGTGGTTTCTTTTCCTATCGAACCCCGCCCATCATAAAAATTTTTTTTTGACGTTTTAACCGAAGCACTAATTAGCGTAATTTCTTTGTCAATTAAACGTTTTGTAGTGTGATGGGCACAGACCCCTTTAGAGCAGATTCCCCAGTGGCCCCAATAGAGAAAGCGAAAGATTATATTTTTTGAAAAAACTTAGACAGGGAAAAAATTCTCTGGTGCTTCAACAGATTGGTGAAAAAGCTATTGTCGTGACAACCAAACAACATGCATTCTTTAATTTTGTGTTGTCTTGCGATACACGTTGAACGAAGAGCCTCCTAGATTTTTTCACTTACGTCACACTTTTTCAAATTTCGGCGGCACACCTCAACCTGCGTTTTGCGCAAAGACAGCCTTTCGAAGATTAAAATTTTCTACTGTGACGTTATAAAACAACATAAATGCACATTAGGCAGTCTCACTACAATTTGGGTTAGCGAATTGCCCATTTGATGTATAACGTTCAAACTAGCCTAGGATAAAATAGTTTTGTTTGCTAAAAACGTTTGCTAACAGAAACACTGCGGCACGCCTAGCAACGTATCGCGGCATACCGGTTTCGAAGCACTGCTCTAGATCTTTTTTGACGATGAAACTAAGAGATATTAATACGGACCATAGCGATTAACACTGGCAAAAAAGACTTTTAAATTAGTTTAGGACACTGTACTGGTGTTTTGCAACCCTTACTATGTTACTGACAGGTGCCTGAAAAAAATTAAACTGATCCTAACTGCCACCAAACGAAACGCTAAAAAACAATTTAAACAACACTAGATGGCGGTGGCGGGCTTATGCTCTATCATGCGACGGGGTGTCATATGCGAGATGCCTTTAAGCGGCAAACAACAATTAAAAGTTATCAAATTAACAGCAGGCAAGTTCAAACATGCATGCGAGGGTGGCACGTCCACCAGCGGTCGCACTTTGTCCTTCAGGGCACACCATTGTTTCGATCAAGATAGAGGAATTGATTAACAGCAAAACAAAAGGCAAAGAAAACGTAGGGTTTTAGTTTTAAGTTTAAAATGAACAAATAAATATGTGCAATAAAATCGATTTACACCTCG